>LOEQ01003412.1:139974-162857 GCA_001685075.1 Bramus lutescens
GACTGAGAAGCCAAGGACAATGGCACTAAGTTTTGATTCTACTGCATGTACTGGATTTGTGGGAGCCTAGTCTGTTTGAATGCTCACCTTCCTAGACCAGGATGGAGGGGGGAGGACCTTGGACTTCCCACAGGGTAGGGAACCCTGACTGCTCTTTGGACTGGAGAGGGAAAGGGAGGGGGAGAGGGGAAGGAAATGGGAGGAGGGGAGGAGGTGGAAATTTTCAATAAAAATAAAATAAAATAAAAAGTCACATGTTCTACTGACAGAGGACAGGGTGGGAGCCTCTGAACTCTAGGAGACATGATCATGTGTTCTACCCTAGAAGAAGCACCTACAGAGACAAGCAAGGATTAAGGGTCTGAATTCATGTGAATTCCAGGACAACCCTTCACTAGGATAATTTTTCATGATCATTTAGCTCTGGTGGCACAGGCCTTTCATACCAGGTGGCTGAGGCAGGAGACTGGAAAGTTCCAAGGCTGCTTCAGCTATATACCTACTTCAAGTCTACTAGAAGCAACTTAAAGAGACTGTTTCAAACTAACAAAAATAAAATAAAATAAAGGAGGGGGGAAGTGTAACACAGTGGGAGAGCACCTACCTAGAATCCCCCAGTGAGGGGCTGGGGTGTGGCTCAGTGTAGAGCACCTACATAGAATCTCCCAGTGAGGGGCTAGGGTGTGGCTCAGTGGTAGAGCCCCTGCCTAGAATCCCCTAGTGAGGGGCTAGGGTGTGGCTCAGTGGTAGAGCACCTGCCTAGAATCCCCCAGNAGTGAGGGGCTAGGGTGTGGCTCAGTGGTAGAGCCCCTGCCTAGAATCCCCTAGTGAGGGGCTAGGGTGTGGCTCAGTGGTAGAGCACCTGCCTAGAATCCCCCAGTGAGACCCTTGTAAGTAACCCCTCATCAATCCTTCTGTGAATAAGCCAAATAAACACATTGGTTCACTGCATTTGGACTCATATTTTGGGTCTGTCATTGGTGTATTATCTGGGGTAAATAGCCATTCATTTACATCTTTACAAGAAAATTCACATAACAGATGGTATGGAGACAGTAGCCCATGATATAATTCTTTCTTGATCACATCTCAAAACAAGCCTAAAATCAACTGTGGGATCTCCAGGAGATAAGCAGGGATCTCCGACATCTCCACTGTTCAGAGCCATCTCCAGTCTTCCCACTCCCACAGAAGGGAGTGAATAAAAATATTGATTGCTCAGGGACCTCACACAAGCTTTCTGTTCGAATACAGACTTATCTCCCTGAAGCCAAGGTTAACTGCTAAATCCATAAATATGAGTGGCAAGGCATGATACAGAAGCCTTATAAAAACCATATCAAATCCACAGCTTTTACACAGTATGTTATACAGACAACTTGGTCCTTCTTTTTTTTTTGCTTCTACTTTTCTCACCTTTGATGAATGGCTACTGGAAGTCCTGTCTTTGGTAAAGAAAAAAAAAGCCAATCATCTTTAGAGAAGAAAAGTTCATTAGCTAATTCAACTACTTAGAGAATTTATTTCCAAAGCTGAACTTTAGAGATGTTTTATAATAGATACCCTGAATAATAGGAAGCAGAAATACGTCCCAGATGGTTAATTACATTTTATCATTCCTTTTAATAATAGTTAAGAATAATAAGACAACTGGTGTGAAAAATGAGAAGGTAGAATGAATTAAATTGAAATATCCTGCGCCCATTTCCCCCCAAAAGAGAACAAGTTGGAGTTACACCAGAGTCCTTAAATATCAGCTCTTAAAATTAGTGGAGCCTACAGATTCTGAGCCACACAAAAGAACTAATTTCTATGTTAATCAAATAGTCCAGAAGTGGCCAAGCTGAGTGCTCAGCCACCCAACACAGATGGTATCTCAGGAATTTCTACAGCAATGCAGGGCCCGGGTCACACTTTCAAAGAAACTCGTTGGCGCTCTGAAATGTTCTCTATCTGAGTCATGCCACCCAGCCCCTCTCTGGGGGATTCTAGGTTCTCCACTGGAGTCATGCCCGCATAGGTAAACATGCTGCCACTGAAAATGCCCCCAGCCCTTTTATAAATATTGCTTTGAGACAGGGGCTCACTGAGTTGCTCAGGCTGGCCTTGAACTCCCTCTGTAGACCAGGCTGGCCTGCAGTATCAGAACACTAAGAAATACATACACCCCTCAGGGCAAACGCTTGAGGGATAAGATAGCCAACACTCAACCTAGTTTCATCCCCCACCTCATTCACCCTCATTTGAATCCACACTAAGACGGAAAGATTGAGGATGCTGAGCTAAGTAGACAAGGTCAAGCCCTTACCAATGCTACTCTTTCAACAGGCATGGCCTTCAGCTGGTACAGTTCTAGTTAACTTCTGAGTTCCCACCCAGGAGTTACCTTCTCTGGGACCACACTATGGATAACACTCCCGGTGGAGATTCCTCTCCCCCATCTACTGTAAGGCCATGTGACAGTAATTTTTAATTATTAGCTTGGTTGCATTAAGGAAAGCCTAGGGAATTAGTGTGTTTGTCTGTGATGCAAACATTCAGAGATGTTGACAGGAGGCAGAAGCCGTGCCTTCATGTGGGCCATACAATCCTATCAGTGAGAACCTGGTCTAAACAAAAAGGGAAACAGAAGAACCCAACTGGATTCTACTATTCTTTTTTTTCTGCTTTCTGGTCTTATAAAATGTTAGCAAGCAGCCCCATGTGGCNGCAAGTACTTGTGTGATCTATATCAATAAAGCCTCTTGCTGATTGCATCCACCGGCCTGGTTATTGAGCTTGAGGTGGGGGACTCTCACTCTCTTGACGATCCTGACCTGAGGGTCTTCCAGCCCAAGTGTTGAAAGATAGTGACCACTCGTTGCTCAGGCTGAACTGGGAAGTCTGTATTAACCCCACCCCTCTGAGATTCGGGGTGTATCATGAAAGAGGAGGTGGAATAAAATGTAAGCACGGAAGGCTGGGGAGGAGTGCTGTGACATGTTGTCTTCTGGACACAAGGCCATTGAACTCATAAACTCACTGTGGCTATGGTCACATGTACAAGATCAGGATCACTTAACGTTCTAGCAGGCAGTATTAATCAGACACAGTGGGTTATTCACCAAAGGAGAAAACATTAACGGGGGAAGGGGAGGTGTTGGGGGTACCTGGCTGGAATGGGAAGGGGATTTGCGGTGGAGATGATCAAGATACATGGCATACATGCACAGAATTGTCAAAAAGATATTCTATTAAAACAACAGCAGCAGCAGAAACACAAATAACAAGCCAAGTAGCTAACACAGTCATACACATTCACTGCTGCAAACTTGAACGGCATGGGGCAATGTGCTGTCTATCACAGCTTTCAGGCGGAAAGATGGCAGCAGGCTATTTGCATCTCAAGAACTTCAACTTGAGCTCCTTCCTGGCCCAGGTCCTTTATATATGTTGTGGGATGGGTGAGTGACGGGGACGGTAATACATTGACAAATGTACTAATGTGACATTCTGTGATTCCTCCTCGCTCGCCGACATTGCCTCTCACAGCTGATGCTGGCAGGGAGTGAAGACTTCGCTTGGCGGAAGTCCATGACTATCTGGGCTGTGTGAGGGAAGCTCTTGCTTTAAACTGCACCCAGAACCTTCCTCTCGGAGTAGCAGTGTGGTGTGACTTGGACAGACAGCTGTGGCTGAGTTCCACTGGCCTTCTAGTTTCCAGATTTCCAGAACAAGTTACAACTCTCCTGGGAGTTAGGGTCATCTCTATATACTGGCAATATACTGATGAGTTCCAGAAAAATCCACAGGGCAGAAAGAGGAGCATAGAGGGTCAGATTTATGCCCAAGAATTGGGCCCAGGCAGGTTTCAGAATCAATATTTTATGTTTTTTTAAAGATGGTATCTTCCATTTACACATATGAATTGACACTGTACAGTTGTAGGCTGGTTCTTACTGGTGGGCTACCATGTGCACCCAGCATTTCCATGTGTTCTGGGCATCTGAACTCTGATCCTCACGCTTGCACAGCAAGCAGTTTAACCACTGAGCCACGTCCCCAGCCTACGATGGCATTTTAAAACAAAGCAGAAAGGGAAAAACATTTGCTGTTCTCTTCAGTAACATTTAACACCATACCAGATGTGATTTCAGTAAGTTCCAGTTGTTCCCCCACACTAAACAATGGGAATTTTAATTCTCTGTCAAGATTCCTAGCTGACTTCAAAAGATCAGAAGACACATGTGAGAAAAGCCTAGGCTTCATCCAAACACAGAGAACATCCTGGCAGCAAGTTCGATGTGCTCCTTCCCTAGGAAACAACATCTGGTAGAGCCCCACACAGAGAGGACGAGCATGTGACACGATGCTCACGGCATCCTTGCTGGTGGAACTTGAATCACTTGCTAGAGTCCATCTCCACGATGACATATATTAAATGCCATTTTTAATGAGTCATCAACAAAAGATTTGCGGAAATTTTACATGCTAAATTAAATGGCTTTTTTTTTTAACATACCAGGTATAGTGGCTTACATCTGGAATTCTGAGCAGGAAGAAGGCTATGAATTTGAGACCAGCCTGGGCTACAGAGTAAGACCTGGCTTCAAAACACACACACACACACACACACACACACACACACACACACACACCAAAAAACCAAAAGCAAAAAAAAAAATCCCCAGAGGATTGGAAAGATGAATCAGTCAGTTAAGTCAATTAAGTGCTTGTCACACACACTTGAGGACTTGAGTTCAATTCCCAGAGCCCACAAAGAAAATCCAGACAGTGGTGCCACACACTTGTGATGTCAGCACTTGGGAAGTAGAGAAGGGAGGATCCCTGGGGCTCTCTGGCTAGGCAATCTAGCCTACTTGTGGAGGAAAAGTTTCATCTGACTTAGAGGTTAGAGTCCATCACTGAGGGAAGCCAGGGCAATAACTCAAGGCTGGAACCTGGAGGTAAGAACTGAAGCAGAAGCCACAGATCAGTGCTTTTGGGCTTGTTCCTCATGGCTGGCTCAACCTGCTTCCTTATACAATCCAGGACCAGGGTTCCAGGGGTAGCACCTCCCACAATGAGCTGAACCCTCTCACATCAATCATTAATTAAGAAAAAAAACCAGCAGACTTGCCTCCAGGTCAATCGGATGGAGGCAATTCCTCAACTGAGGTTCCCTTTTTCCAGGTGACTCTAATTTGTGTCAAGTTGGCAAAAAACTAGCACAGAAAGTTACTGGAGCAAAGAGCACATGAGGCGAGGCTACCAGTTTCTTTTCCTGATGCTGTGCTAAAAAAATAGTAACCAACAAAAGTAACTTAAAGGAGAATGGGTTTATGACCCGTCATTGAAGGGAAGTCAAGATAACAAGAACACAAAGTAGCTAATTGCATTCACAATCAAGAACACAAGGAAACAAATAAATACATGCTTGCTTGTTTGCACCCCATTTACTTTCTCTACTCTTACACAGTTCAGGACCCCAAATTAGGGAATGGTACCACCCACAGTGGGCACATCTTTTCACCCCAGAGAGTGTAATAGACACAATCCTTCATAGACAAACCTGATTGAGACAATCCCTCATTGAGAGTCTCTTCCCAGACAAGTTTAGATTACGTCAAGTTGACAATTAAACCTGACTCCCATCACAAAATAGGTATTTTAATATGTAGTCATAATGCTATACATTTCCTTTAACAAAATAAGCAATAACCTATATCCATTAGGAAACATGCAGAAGTTTGCAGGTCATCTCTCAAAGAACTCAGAACCTCTGCAAATTTAACAGTCAATGGCATTCTTATTAAGCGCATAATTTGATAGCCCATTCTTAGAAGACAGGCAGATACAAATATGCATGGAGCATCCAGCAGATAGTTCCAGAAAAAAAAAAACATGTTTTTCCTTCAAGGAAGAGAAAGAACTTTAGAAATATTTTTAAGGTTTAATTTTTTATTTTTATTTATGTGTATGTTCATGTGTGAAGGGGATGTTCACAGTATCCAGAGAAGGCATCAGATGTCCTGGAGTGAAAGGTACAGGGGCATTCTGAGCTTCCTGTCATGGGAAGTGGGATTCAAAGCCCTCTGTAAGGGTAGCAAGTGCTGTGAACCACTAAGCCATCTTCCCCAAGGATGGCATTTTAAGAATGGATGAGAAAAATAACAAAAGTCTGTACCATCAGAGAAGAGTTCTGAAAAAAAAAAGTCTATGACTAATTAATGACTTATCCTGGAAAATTTTGTAATATGGCTTACTAAAAACTCACATGTGTATATTTACGAAGCCTGGAAAAGGTTTTGTGTGGCTTTGAAAGTGCCACTCAAACAAAGAATGTTGGCAAGTTTTGAACTCACTGGTTAAAAATGTTGATAGTGGGATTGGAGAAATGACTTACATGCATGGCATACGTATACTTACATACATGGCATGCATAGGCACACATAAAAAATTTAAAAGTTAATCTGAAAAAAATAACAAAGGGCATTCATTGCTGCATCCTGAGAAAAGGAAATTTGCTAGCTGAATTTCCTTCCACCGAATCTGTGCATAATCCACACATGCTGCTGAAAAACCTGACTGTCACAATTTAGTTAGTACCATGAACTTCAAACCTCTCCAACCCGGATCCATATATCTTTAGAGAGTTCCTTTCTCACTATTAAAAGCAAACACTAGTGCATTGAAGCCAGACATTTGAATTATTAATTGCAGTATTACATTAAGATTGTCAAACATAATAAAGCATATTCAGTAAGATGGCCTTCATTGAAAATATGACCAGTAACAGCATTGTAAAAAGAACACAAAGGATTTCTGTGCTGTTATAGAATATATGACAGAAGTCACTTTGTCAGTCTGCCTTACTCCATCTTTTCAGTTTGTTCTCTTATGTATAAATCCACTAATGACTCACACACATAATTTATAAATAAGCAAATATGTAGGTATTGAAGGATTGTACTCAAAAGTTTTCATGAATAGAGCCTGGTGGTGCAGGCCTGACATAGGAGCAACTTGACAGGCTGGGACAGGAAGAGAGAAAGTTCACTGGTAGCTAGTGCCACAGAATGAATTCAAATCAGTACAACTAAACGGAACCTTAATACATAGAAAGAAAACGAGGACTCGGAGCTTAGCTTAGAAACAGAACACTTGATAGACTCACCCAAAGGTCTGGGGTGTGGCTCAGTGGTAGAGCACCTGCCTAGAATCCCCCAGTGAGGGGCTNNNNTGGGGTGTGGCTCAGTGGTAGAGAACCTGCCTAGAATCCCCAGTGAGGGGCTGGGGTGTGGCTCAGTAGTAGAGCATCTGCCTAGAATTCCCTAGTGAGGGGCTGGGGTGTGGCTCAGTGGTAGAGCATCTGCCTAGAATCCCCAGTGAGGGGCTGGGGTGTGGTTCAGTAGTTGAGTCTTTCCCTAACATGTCTAAGGTCCTAGGCTCAAAAAGAGAAAAAAAATGTATTAATTAATATTAATTTATCAGTAGAGTGTAAAAAAAGAACAGACAAGAAAAAACATATGAGGGGGAAATAGAAATAGGTAAAACTGGAAACCACCCACACATCTCGCCATGCTAATGAGCAAAGGAATAAATATGCAAAATACTTGTTTAATGGAAGAGGGAGTTCTACAGAGCTGGGAAGCAGGCATCTCCATCACAAGAGACACATCTAACCCATAAGAGAGTAGCGCAGTAATATATGTTCTAACTTCAAAATCGACCTTAAAAACCCATTAAAGCGAGGCCTGTGCCTGGAGATATCAGCTCTGAGCTTCACTCACGGTAACCGCGACCTTCCTGGCACTAATGTTGCTTTCATTGCTTTCTCTCGTGACTTCATTACACAAATGTTATGATGATGCGGATAGGATCAGCAGAACTGTCGCTAAATGCCAGGCCCACGGGGGGTGTGTGTTATCTGATACTGAGAGCACATCTGGAAAGAAGCAGCTAAGCCAGGGGCAAGGAGAACACATGGGACGTTGTGCGATGTGCGTCACCTTCAGCATTGGGCCATGTGGTTTTGAAGGCCCAGATCTGCTCGGAATGACCTTGCAAGGTGGCTAACGTCTCTAGCTTGTCTGTAAGTACTGAGGAGGCTGGGATGGAAGTCTGGGGAGACAACTTGGTCTCAAACCTCGAAAGCATGAGAACCCCCAAGTCCCAAGTGTCTCATGAAAAAGGCTGGGAGTAGTAATGTATACTAACTAGAAAACCCAGAGCCAGGGAGGTGGAGGCAGGTAACTTCCTGGGGTTTTCTGGCCAGCCCAGGTGACTTGGCAAGTTCCAAGCCACTGTTTCAAAAAGCAAGGTGGACAGTGCTTGAGGACAGACATCTGAAGTTGTCCTCTGATGTTCACATGAAGGCACACACACACATATACGCATCTGCACACGCACATACCTACATGTGCACATGCATGCATACACACATACATACACGTGTGCACACATACACACACATGCACACATTCACGCATGCACGCACACACCCCCCAAATTAAAAATAACAATCAACTTAAATGAGGAAAGGCGGAAGGTAGGAAAGACTGAACAAGCTGGTATAGAGACAGGCTTAACTACACAAGCTGGAGGGAAATGGGCTGCTAATATATGAACTATTATATTCCTTTATCATTTGAAAAAACAAAGCAATTCATAAACAAAAACAGGATTTGACTTTCAGAGCCACTACAACATAATTGAAGCTATTTTTTAAAAAAAAGTTCACTCCTGTTGTCCCCCACAGGGGCCCATCAATCATTCTCATTTTCTGTGTGTATGTTCCTTCCAGACCTCCTTGTCCCTGTGTGTGTGGGGGGGTGCACGCACGTGTGTGCATGGGAGCATGTGTGTGCACATGTGCTGAGTACCTGTTAGTGTTTATTTTTATTTTATGTATCTTTTTGTGTCTTGTTTTTCAAGACAAGGTCTTATGTAGTCCAGGCTAGCCTTAAATACACTATGTAGCTCAAGATGCCCTTGAGCTTTTTTCATCCTTCTGCCTCCCTCTCCTGAGTGCTGGGATTACAAAGGTTTACTATCATGCTTAACTTTACTTATTTCGAGACAGGGTCTCATTATATAGCCCAAGCTAGCCTCAAAATTACTATGTAGCCTAGGCTGGCCACAAACACTTAGTACTTCTACCTCAGCTTCCAGAATTCTAAGACTACAGATGTGTTCCACTATGATTGACATGTGTGTACATATATATTTTATATATAAATCAGAGAAGACAAAATTTTGCCTTGTTTTGTTTTATTTGTGTTATAAAAGGCAATTCATTCAAGTAGATTTCATAGGGAATTCTTAATTACAGTGCTGGCAAATAAATAGTAATCTATTGATTCAACCTATCATAATTTAAAGATTTTATTTTATTTTAACTATGTGTATGGGGGCAGGGATGTATACTTGTGAGTGCAGTGCCCACAGAGGCCAGAAGGGGACATCAGATCTGCTAGAGCTACAGGCAGTTGTGAGTGCTTGAAGTAGGTACTGGGAATCTAATCCCAGTCCTCTGCAATGGCAGCAAATGCTCTCAGACTCTAAGCCATCTCTCCAGCCCCACATTAAATGTCTATGCCACGCCTACTGACTTTTAGGGCTTCCTAAACTCTTGGTGTTAAAATCAGGCAGGGTTTTTTTTTCTCTTTTGACATTGATGTCCGATAAGCCCTCAGAAGAAAAATGACTAGTTCAGAAGAATGAGATGCTTCGATGACTGGTGATAGGAATTTCTGATGTACAACTGATCACATCACACAAGAAGAGCAGGTAGCTGGGAGCCCACAGGCCTAGGCAGCACCCCAACCACACAGGGGAAGAATAAAAACACAAATTCTTAAAAAAAAAAACCTCTCTGGCAATTTCTCATAATTTCATGCCAGCCTGTCCTTGTAGATTTCTGTTTTCAGGTGGTACTTTTGAAGATATCCTATCTCCAGAAGCTAGTCTGAGATATTCGTTTAGCCACAGATCTGATGCTACTGATCTTCATCGTACTGGCCCATCAGAATGTCAGAACATAGAACGTCCAAAATAACCCAACCAGCCAGAGCCAGTCCCCGCGGTCCACAGACTGTTAAACCTCCAGACACTCCAAATTGTTTCTAGGTTTGTGGCCCAGTGGTAGAAGGCTTGCCTAGAATCCCCCAATGAAGAACTGGGAACCTGGCTTAGCACAGGAATGTTGGTCTAGCACACACACAAACAATAGGGTTCCATATCCAATACAATAAAATGGAAACTGGGGTTGGGGAAGAAGTAGAAGAAAAAAAAAGTGAGTTTGGCATCTGAGCATATGCCTTATTTAAATATAATTGACATGGCTGGGCGTGTGGCTTAGTGGGTAGAGTGCTTGCCCTGCTTACACAAAGCTGTGTCTGTCCCAACCCCAGGCATGGTGGTGCACGTCTCTAATTCCAGCACTGGTGGAGGCAGAGGCAGAAGGATCAGAAATTCAAAGGTCATCCTCGACTACGTAGAGACTTCAGGGTTGGTATGGGCTACGTGAGACCCGACGTCAACAAAACAAAGCATTGGTAAACAAATACAGTTGACAGTGCCTGTCTTTGCTGAGGTGGCTGGGGCGGTGTGTAATCAATCAACACCTGTCGATTTCAAGAATATTCCCCCATTGGTTTGTGACCACTTGAGACGAACACAAAGGCGTTAACGAAGCTTTACAGATTCCAGACTCTAAGGGGAGAAATTGCAAAATGTCACTTTTGTGTGACTGGATGCTATCCTTTTCTTTCTGTATATTCGGGGTCTCTTAAAGCATGCCAATGTAAGAGAGCCAAGTCGCAACTCCCAGGGCCTCAGATGTAATCTAGGACAAAGACGACAACTTATTTTTAATAAACTCTACACACAACCACTTCCTCCTACTCCTCCATCACGCACCACTTTGTTCTTGAAGAGTAATAATGTTTTTTTTTTTAAAAAAAGTCCATTTTTGAACAACATTCGGTGTTTCCGGAGTGGATGGCCTAAATTTCAAAGTGTGAGCCGGCAAAGTTATTTTTAAACCTGTTTTCACAGCCTCCTCTTGTGTTCCAGCTTGTCTGAGTCCCTAGTCTAAGGCTCGGGGTGAAACCATGTCTGAGCACTGCTTGGTTGAGCTGATGTTCCCCAGGGGCATGCTGCCCTGCTCCTGGGAGTAAGAGGTTAAACTATCGCCAGGACTTCATGCACAAAGAGAAGAGACTTGTATATTTGTTTTATATTGCTGTAAAAGGAGTTGGTCCAAACTCGTAGTGTTTGGGGGCTGGGAAGATGGCTCAGAGCCTGGGGGCCTTGCTGTACAAGCGTGGGGACCCAAGTTCAAATCTCCAGCACCCAGATAAAAGCAGGGCTTGAAAGTGTATGTTTGTAACCCCAGCCCTGGTGACAGTGGGGACGGGAAGATTCCTGGAGCTTGTTGATCAACCTGCCTTGCTCAAGGTTCAGGGTGAGACCCTGTCTCAAAAATAAGGTGGAACAAAATTGAGAAAGACAAATGGTGTCAACCTCTGGCCTCCATACACATGCATACGAATGCATGCACACAAATTCACATACACACACACACACACACACACACCATATCAAAGAAAGAATAAACACAAACAAAATAAGAACTGAGTGTGGTGGTGCATTCTTTTCATTCTAGTATCCTGTAAAGTGAGACAGGAGGATTAGAGGTTCCAGGCCAACCTGGACTACATATTGGTATTCTGTTCCAAAGTGGGGGGGGGTGCCAAGGGAACGGCTATGCTTAAGTAAGTAAGTATATACCACAGGCAGTCAGTAAGTTCCAGTTATCTCTTTTACTGGCAGTCTATAAGGTTATGTGGGTCACAAACAAAGTCGATGAAGCTACTTCCAAATGGCAGTGATAAGGTCACAATCGGCCTACGATTTGAAGACTCCTGCTCTTCTTGTGACTTAGACCATTACCTTCTGGTCTCAGCACCCAACCCCTAGAAGAACCTAAGAGTGTGTTCATACATTGTCAGAGAAGCATGGAACCTCCGTGAGCCTGGAAAACCAGTGACGGAGATGGAACAGTCAGGCAACTCCCTCAAGGACACCCCATGAGCATGTACCGAGACAAAAATAACGCCTCATGGGGATCATTCCCTTAGTGCCTCATAGTGCCTTCCGTGGCCTGGCTGGTGTTGCCTCTCTCCTCCTGAGGCTTCCGTGGACCATTTTCTCGCACGTGAACTGTCAGCCATTGGCAGCTGAAGTGGGATTTTGCAAACACCTCTCAGAAGCATAGCCAAAGAGGCCAAGGGCACGGGGCTCCTGCTGAGGGATGGCCTGGATTTGTTGCTGCAGATCAGGGGCACAGTCCATGACATTCTAAAACAGAGCTGCAGCACAAAAGCAGGATGCAGGAGGTATAAGGCAGAACTGCAGGGAAAAAGGTAGCCTCGCAATAGCAACCGGACTGGCTGGTTCTTGCTGACACAGGCTAGAGTCGTTAGAGAGGAAGGAGCCGCAGTTGAGAAAATGCCTCCTCCATAAGATCTGGCCATAAGTAGGGATCAGTGGGGGTGGGGCCGTCCTAGGGTTGGTGGTCCTGGGTTCGATAGGAAGGCAGGTGAGTAAGCCATGGGGAACGAGCCAGTAAGCAGCACCCCTCCATGGTGTCTGCATCAGCTCCTGCCTCCAGGTTCCTGTCCTGCTTGAGTTCCTGTCCTAATCTCCTTTGGTGATGAACAGCTATGTGGAAGTGTCAGCCAAATTAAGGCTTTCCTCCCCACCTTGGTCTTTGGTCATGGTGTTTCATCGCAGCCACAGAAACCCCGAGGAAGAAGAGCTACTAACTTGGATGTGTGGTTCAGAGTCCTGACAAAGAGATGGGGCCCATCCAGCAGCAGCGAGGCTGCAGGAGTACAGTGGATGGTCAGCTGAAACTCATGGCTAGCAGCGCTCAGGAAGCTCAGGGATTTTATTGTTCGGTTGAGGACGGAGCCCAGGACCTTGACATGCCAAGCAAGTGCTCTAGCACCTAACCAAACCCCCAGCTCAGCCTTCTGTCTTGTTACACAAAGCTCTTCTTTTCCTGACTTGGCCCCAGAACTCAATTTCATACCATTCAACAACAATCCCTTTGTCCACAAATTTTCCTTCCATTCCATTTGGGATGGAATTTGTGGGGTTGTTCATGCTAGACAAGTACACTACCAGTGAGCTATATCCTTAAACAACTAGTGTGTGTGCATGCGTGTGTGTGCTCACACACACACACGTGTGTGTATGCTTGTATGTGCAGAGAGCAAGACACCTTTCCGGAGCTGATAGCCAAAGAGGCCAAGGGTAAGGGACTCCTGCTGAGGGATGGCCTGGATTTGTTGCTGCAGATCAGGGACATAGTCCATGACGTTCCAACACAGAACTTCACGGAAGCAGGATTCAGGATGTGGAAGGCAGAACTTTCCACCATGAGTCCCAAGGATTGAGCTCAGGTCCTCAGGTTTGACAAGTACCTTCATCTGAACCATCTCGTTGAGTTTATCTTTATTTTGTTTCCTAGATTTTCATTGCTTATTTATTTTGCAGTGTGGGAGATGGAACCCAGGGCATTGTGCTGTATCACCGAGGCACGTCCTTTTTTTTCTTGGCTTGGTTTTGATTTTTGAAGCAGGTTTCATGTAGCCCAAGCTGACCTCAAACATGATATGAAGCAGAGTGTGACCGATGTGGTGGTCTGAAAGAAAATGGCCCCTAAAGGGAGTGGCACTATTTGGAGGTGTGGTCTTGTTAGAGGAAATGTGTTACTGTTGGGGAGGACTTTAAGGTCTCTTTCGCTCAAGCTTCCCTCAGGGTGACTTTCAGTCAACTTCCTATTACCTGTAAGATGCAACACTCTCAGCTCCAATACCACATCTGCTGGCCCGCTGCCATGCTCCCCTTCATGATCATAATGCACTAAAACTGAGCCTCTGAAACTGTAAGCAAGCCACCCCAATTAAATGTTTCCCTTTATAAGAGTTGTCGTGGTCATGGTGTCTCTCCACAGCAATAGAAACCCTAAGACAACCTTGAACTTCTGATCCTCCTGCCTCTACTTCCTACATGCTGAGTTTACAGGTAGGCACTACCATGCCTGGTTTATATGGTGCTGGGATGGACCTCAGGGCTTTCTGGATGCCAGGCATGCACTCTACCAAATGAACAATATCTGCAGCTCCCTGGTAGCAAAATTTTAAGTAGTGCAAAGACCAGAGAGTGGGGCTACTCAAAAACAAGTAGAAGGAAGTGTCACCCTGAAGGGGTAGGAGGGGCCCAGACCTAGAAAACGTCTCTTGCTGATACTTCCCTGGGCTTCACCTCTGTGCACACAGACCTTAGGTTGGACTGGCTGGGAGATAGTTTTCCACTTGGTATAAGATCTATTTTCAATCACCGGGAGCCTGAAAACAGTGAAAGAATATTGACAAATGTCTCATTTTTCAGTAAATGTAAAAACAAACAAACAAGCAAACTGGTGACTCTATCATTTCCTTTAGCAGTTTCTGACCATCGAGAGACTAATTCCAAACAATTGCTTCTGTAGGGGGCTCCCCCTCCCCCTGCTTCTCTCTCTCTCTCTCTCTCTCTCTCCCACTTTCCACCCTGGACAAAGACTCTCTCTCCCACTTTCCACCCTGGACAAAGATTTCTCATTTCATACATCATTTGTTCCAGCCATAATTCTATCCAAGTCACTTCAGATCCTTAGCAAATACAAGCAGCAGAGAGTCATGCCGGAGAAATGCTACCATTTGAGACATGGGGTGCTGGAGACCTGGGTGGCATCAGGTCACAAATGCTGGCCAGAAGGATCTGCTTTCAACCAAATGAAAAAAAGCTGAAGCGTTCAGTTGTGCGGGTGTACACCCACACGTGCAAACAGAGGCCAGAGAGGGTCATGGGAAGTCCTGTTCTATCACACTTTATTTTATTGCTTTGGGACAGTGGCTCTCACAAATCTGGAGTCTGACATCTTTTAAGAAGGGCTCCAGTGATGCTCTTACCTCTGCCCCCTCACCTCTCCATCACCGGGGCTATAGACATGTGCCCCTGGCTATGTACATGGGTTCCACAGATTTGAAGTCAGTTTCACTCTTCCTTAAAGGATTTTATTTATTTTATTTTTGATTGTATGTATATGTGGAGAGGAGGTGTGTGCATGTATGAGTGCAGGTACTAGTGGAGTCCAAGAGAGGCCATAGGGACCCTGGTGCTAGAGTTACATTGTGAGCCTATCTGACATGAATGATGGATCCTGAACTTGGATCCTCCAGAGAAGCAGTATACACTCCTAAGTGTTGGGTCATCTCCCAGGCCCTACTGGTCTCTTTAATTAGCGTAATGACACAGGTTGCTGAACCTTTGAATGCTTCAGGAGCCTGAGCTACATTCTCATGGGTCCCAGATGTGATTAAGGGATGGCTACGTGCACAGACTTAAACTGCTAAATTGAGTTGGGACCTTTTAGTAGATTCCAGCCTCCCTGTGCCTCTGTTGCACCAAAACATCAAGATCATTGGGGGCAGTTGCTAGACTCACAGCCAGAACAGGAACACACCATAGATGTCCCCAAGGTCGCACACAGATGAAGTTCCTCGGTTTGACCTTGCTCTTCAAAACCCACTGGCTACCAAAGTGTGAAGCTCACAGCATGGCCTTTGGCCAAATGGTGTGGCCGGCAGCTGCTCAAATCTGCTGTGACTGAGGCAAGTGCCAGAAAATGCTCTGAGAGATGACTCAGGGACCCAGATTGGGCCTGTCTTATCGTCACCCCAAGGCTGTTCAGACCAATGCCACCTGCCAGCAAAAACAAGAACAGCCCTCCAAGGGGAGCCTGAGTCAGTTAACAGTATCTCTTGACTCTCTGTGGCATAAGCCAGAAAGATAGGAGTCAGTCACAGCACTGGGTGTTAGGCCAGATTCTGGGTGATTTTCCTGGTCACCTTCCATAGATGTAAAATGATCACATCACTCCCAGAACCCAAAAAAGAAGATGGGGAAGATGTGAACTCCTATGGTGGCCCAAGCCTGAAACCCCAAGCTTTGGGAGGCTGAGGCAGGAGGATCTATCTTGAGTTCAAGGCTAGTATGAGTTACGAGTGAAACCTTGTCTATGAAAATGAAGTGTGTGTGTGTGTGTGTGTGATATATGTGTGTATGTGTGTGTGATGTATGTGTGTATTGTGTGTGTGCGTGTGTGTGATGTATGTGTGTATGCACATGTGTGATGTATGTGCATGTGTGCATGCGTGTGTGTGCGCGCATGTGGTGTGTGTGCGTGTGTGTGATGTATGTGTGTATACGCATGTGTGCATGCGTGTCTGTGCGCGTGTGGGGTGTGTGTGTGTGTGTGTGTGAATGGAATCATTCCACCCTCACTGTCCACCACACTTCCACAAACCTGAAAGGATGCCCCAGATGAATGACCCCATGCAGCTCTGCTGGACCCAGTGGGGACTGGGTAAAATCCTTCTGCCTAGACTGCCTCTGACCCTACCTGGCCTTAAGTGCTTGTTACAGTTTATCTTCAATTAGTTGACCCAGGCTAGCAGAGACCTGGCAAGAGAGTCGCTCAGCAACAAACTCCACCTCCATTCCATCTTCCCTTAAATGTTAGTCTTACCAGCTACCTCTAGGCATTGCTTGGCCAGATGGGCTGAAAACATAGCAGAAGACAAAAGCAACAACCTAAATCCATATGCCCAGGTCTAATTTGAGAAACGCAAGCAATAGCAAGAAAACAAGTTAAAACACTCCTCCTGAGAAAGCACCAAGGGTTCCCAAAGAGAACAGGCTTAGACGGCATTCATGACACAGAATTCAATAGAGTGATTGTAATCGTGCTCAGAGACTTTAAAGAGGCCAGAAACAGACTTTCTGAGTGAACAGATACAGAGGACAGGGACAAACTGATTGAAGCTCAAGAAAACACACAACCAAGAGCTGAATGAAATAAGGAAATCAAGTCAGGGCCTGAAAATAGAATTTGGTAATGATATAGAGATACTGAGGAAGAGGTGAGGCTGAGAGATAGCTCCGTCAGGAAAGTGCTTCTGGCCTTGAGAGCATGAGGTCCTGAGTTCATGCCCATGTAAACAGACCAGGCATGACGGTGGAGCTTGTACATTGGTCACTGGGAGACAGAGACAAGCTGACAGCCCGGCTTCACCAGTCTGGCCTTTTTGCTGAGTTTCAGACCCATGAGAAACCTTGTCTCAAAAATTATCATGAGGATGGTGCCTGAGAAATAGCAACTGAGATTCACCTCTGCCTTCCACACATGCATGCGTGTACATACACATGTGCGCGCATGCACACACAGAGAACATATATATGGTTAAATATGTGGATGGTGATGGTACCATGAACTTCTCTGCCATGGAAGGGAGTATGTCCTGGGTTCCCACCAATGAACTGCACTTCCATCTCATGGGTCAGAACTGAGCCATGTCCCTGGTAAGCCAAGAAAGTGGCCATGAACTCACACACACACACACACACACACACACACACACACATGCACTCTCCAACATACACACATACACACATGCATACACACAAAGGAAATAAATTACCTTCTAGCAACATATAGGTGCTGTGTTGAAGCACATATATGAAATATTGCATGTATATGTAAAATGTATATGAAACATTAATGTACTGTGTATTTTCAATGTGTATCCTGCCCCATCATTCCTCATTATGCTTATGAAAATATTCAAAATATAAAAAATAAATCTAGCCAGGCAGTGGTGGCACACACCTTTAATCCCAGCACTTAGGAGGCAGAAGCAGGCAGATCTCTGTGAGTTCAAGGCCAGCCTGGTCTACAAGAGCTAGTTCCAGGACAGGCAGGATTACTACACAGAGAAACCCTGTCTCTAAAAATACAAAAACAAAAACAAAATAATAATAATATAAATCTAAAAGCAATCTAAAGTCTAAAACAGTTCTAATCCAAAGTAATTTAGGGTAAAGGATATTCAACCTGTATTGCTTAAGGATAACACTGAGAGTTGTAAAAGTAGGTTGTGATACACTGAGAAATGGCCACCCAAAGAAAGCTAGTCCTAACCTTTGGAGCCCGTCAGAGTCATTTCATGTGGAAGCAGTCAGTCAGGTGTGGCTATATGAAGGCCCTTGGCTGACAGGACTGACTTGACTGGGCCGCATGGACTCTTCTAACGGTTTAAATACAAAATTTCTCCTATAATCCCATGTGTTGAACATATGGGCTCCAGCAGGTGGTGCTATTTTGGGAGGTTCTAGAAACTCAAGGAGAGGTGGAGCCTAACTTCAGGAAATAGGTCACGGGGGCATGACCTTGAGGGTGTGTTATCATCGGCCCTTTCCTGTCATGCTCTCTGATTCTTGTCTGCCATGATGTGAAAGGCCCTGTGTAGATGGAAGTTTCTATCCTGCCCAATCCTGCAACCATGCAGTCCTGCAACTGTTCAGTCCCAGATAAATACACAGAGGCTTATATTAATTATAAACTGTTTCGGCTATTGCTCAGGCTTATTACTAACTAGTTCTTACAACTTAAATCAACCCATACATAATACTATATTTGGTCATGTGACTTGGTACTTTTCTCAGTGAGGCATTCTCATCTTGCTTCCTCTGTAACTGGCTGGTGACTGTGTCTCTTTCTTTCCTCTTCCCAGAATTCTCCTAGTCTGGTTGCCTGGCTACTGGCTAATCAGAATTTTATTAAACCAATATGAGTGACAAATCTTTACAGTGTACAAGAGCATTATCCCACAACAGCCCTGCTAGGACTTTTGCACCATGGTAACCAAGGCCTCTGGAGCTGTGCACAAAAAGAATCCTCCCTTTCTCTCTAGATTGCTTCTGTCAGATGTTTGTCACTGTGATAAAACGTCACTACCATAGCCCTGAATGTGATCCTATGCTGTTCTAAAGAGAGGATTCAATAGACACATGCAGGAAGAAGAAACAGGCAAAGAGGAAGCCAAGACTTGAAGACCCTGGCCTTGAAGAACTGAACGATGCTGGCAAGAGCTGAGGAATGCCTGGCCACTAGGAGTTGGAAGAGGCAAGGAGCAGATTCCCTTCCAAGGTATCCAGTGGGAATGTGACACCGGGAACACCTTGGCTTTCACACAGAGGTGCTGAAGTTGGGCTTCTGGCAAAACTGTGAGCAAGTAAATTTCTGTTATTTGATCCACAAAGCAAGTGGTAATTGGTTACCATGGCTACAGGAAACCTATAAAATGGCTTCTAAATCGGAAATAAAGGCCTCAGATTCCTTCACTGAGACTACGAAGGGGGTGGGTTTCTCTCCTTACTTCCTGACACATCCCTATTTCATATTAATGTACACACACACAGAGACATACGCACACTGAGACCATGGAGGAAGAGTTTTTCACCTCATTTCCTGATACATATCTTAGTCCCATAGCACTTCCTGACACACACCTATCTCACACACCTATTTCATATACAACCTATTTCATATACACACATATGTGTGTACACATACATTTTTAAATGGTGAGGAGAGAGTATTTCCCAACTCACCTTCTGAAACTCACCTATTTCATACACATGCACACATGTGCACACACACACACACACGCATACACCCCCCAAGCAAGGTCTTCCTTCCTTACTCAGCTGTATCTTGGAGGAGGACTTTGGAGCATGTTCCAAACTGAGGTCTCTCAGGACCACTGTCTCTCCTCTATTGAGCGAATTACTTCCTGTTTATACCAATAAAACGGGAGCCTAGAGAATAAGACATATCACAGGCCACCACCATGGTGGCTCACAGCCAGAAACCCCAGCACACCAAAGCCAGCAAAACCTTAACCAACGTGCTACCATACAGATTCAACCTGACTCTCTTGGCAAAACACAGAAGTCTGCGTTGGATGTGCTGCTCAGCAAATGGCCCATAAAAAATCCACGGCTGCAGCTGACCCTCATTAGACTGTGTTTCATTCAATTAAAAACATCCATCTCAGAAATACATGTTTGCTTAACAGGCAGAAATGATGTGGGAGCCTCATGCTGCAACACCATCAAATCAAATCAAATGGTAGGAGCCGACAGAATGAAGCCATCAGGCAAAGGAGCAGGAGGGATAACGGAGGCCCCTTGCCAAAGAGGCATAATCAATGGCTTACGGAAAAAGAATCGAGTGCATCTAACTGTGTGTCCACAGGAAAGCGGGAGAAAACGGCAGAAAGGTGGTTCATCACAGCATCTAATGGAAGAATAAGTCAGCATCCAGATAGCCCAGGGGATTCCCCAGTGTTTACACCTGAAGATGTTAACCACAGACCCCAAGGCAGGTCTCCCAGGCTAGAGGGACATGCGCACCCTCCACTCCAGCTTCCCTTTATTCCAAAGCTGTGTGGGTCTGCTGATTTCAGAGAGATGAGAGGCAAAGGAAGACATTCCAGCTGCATTTCCAAACGAGACCAGAGAGGACCAGAAACCCTTCCCCATCTGTCTCCTTTATTTAGTGACTAGTCTCATGGTGACAGAAACACCTGAAGGAAGAAGGATTCATTGTGGTTCACACCCTAAAGACCCGCCTCCCACAACCCACTTCTTCCAGCTAAGCCTCGCCCCCTAATAGTTCCATCCTCTCCTCAGTCAGCACCACTAGCTGAGAACCTAGTGTTCCTCCTACACATGAGCCTATGAGGGACATTCAAAGAGAAACCACCGTAGCTGATGACGTCTTTCAGACCTCATGGGGCATGTTATGAATCATTTGTTATTGCATAGGTACCGAATAGGAGAAGCCCACTTCATCTTGTCCTGAGAGAATATAGGACTGATAATGATTGGAAATGAAAGCACTCCAATAAGATCCCCACCCCCAGCCTAAGCAATTCTGAACTCAAAGACTGTCTCAAAGTCTGGTGGGTTTCAAAGACTTTTCGATGCTGTCTCAAAGACAAGCTATGTGCACCCCAGGGTTCCCAGGCCAGCCCTTGGGAAGGACAAGATGGGTGTGTGCCTTTGTGTGTTTTCCATTGCTCTAACAGAATGCCTGGGTGTAATCTTTAAGATAGGTATTTGTTTTGGCTCACAGTCTGTAGGCCCAGAAGCCCAAGACAAGACAGCTGTACTTGCTGAGGGCCAGGCATGGCTTCAACTAGCAGTACTGAGGATGAGCTGGACTATGAGAGGGTAACAGAACACAAGGACAGGGTTGACTTTTCCTGGGGCGACGCCAGCAAACATCTACTCATTACAAATAAGGCTCTGACGACAGACCAAAGTAATCCCTCCATCAAAGTCCAACTCAGCCAGTGAATGAGCTTATTGGGTTTATGCACAGAGCATGAGGAAGGGGTTACATACAGGTATGTGGGTGACCCCAAAGTGGCTACACCACCACTTAGTCCCACCCCATCACAGATGATGACCCGACCTCATGGAAGATGCACCTTGGAGTCCCCACTTCTTAGATATTTTAGTATCTCCCAAGATGCCTTGCAGCCTTGTAGTACAAAGGAGTAATAACTGAAAACCCAGGTAAGGGTCATGTAAATTTTCCTGGATCTACCTGAGAGTGTCAATAGCTCCATTACTACTACTGTAGACTGAGACACCTCTAGTAGGTCTCAATTAGAGACCTAATTGCCATGGATACCAGGCCATGGTACTCTCTACTCCAAAATGGCAATCTTATGACTGAACGAAAACATACCAACCCACTCTTGAGGTAACCAACCCAGTTTCAGGAGAAAGGCATTAATCCATTCCTTAGGACTGGACCCATAGTCTCCACACACTTCCCACTAGTGCCCACTCCCCAAAACTGCTGTGTTAGAGACCAAACCTCCACATGAATTTTGGTGAGGACAAGCCATATTGAAGGCAGAGCATAGTGGGGTAGATACAATATCAAAACCACAGATCTCTAAGAATTACTGGTACATATATAATATTAATGAGGTACCTCATGCCCACCGTGGTTAAAATGTTTAGGTTTCCAGTGTAGTGCCATAGTATCATAGAACTAGTTTTATCTTAAGTAACTTTATTAATATGTACTATTTCATAAGTAATATATATTTGACTTAGAAAAACTAAAAACAAAAATCACTAAAAGGGTTTGGGTGAAGCATGGCTCAGTCTAAAGTTTTTGTCTTACAAGAGGATCTAAGGTCAGTCCTTAAAACCCTGAGTTCATAATCTCCATCATGGGGAGGTGAAGATGGGGAGTATCACTGGCCAGCCACCTAGACTAGACAAGGCTTTGAGCTTCAGGTCAATGAAATACCCTGTTTTTAAAAAGGTACACACCACTCCTGAAGAATAAGACCTGGGGTTATCCTTACGGTTCCATAAGTATGTGAACACATGTGCTTGTGAATACATACATACACATGCACACACACACACACACACACACACACACACACACGGGGAAGAGAAGACTTGAAAGCCTTTTACTTAGGTGCAGGATGGGTATGTGAGTGTAGGGCCTAAAGAGGCCAGAAAAGGGAATTGTGTCTCCTGAAGTTGCAGTTATAGACTGTAGTAATAGAGTCATGTGTGGGTGCTCGGAATTGAACCTGAGTCCTCTGCAAGAGTGTAGTGTCCTTTTACCTGTTGGGCCATCTCTCCTGGCTTACACAATGTTCATTTAGATGCTGTCATACTTTTCTTACCGTGGTATAACTTGTCTTTGTTCTAACACATCAGAATGCTATAAACATTGTTTTCAATGTCAAAAATAAGCATCAACATCATCATTTAATGGCTACATAGAGGTGTAGGAGGGTCATCTGTCTATGTGTTACTTGCATTGGTTAATAAAGAAACTGCCTTGGCCATTTGATAGGTCAGCCCTTAGGTGGGTAGAGTAGACAGAACAGAATTCTGGGAGA
>LOEQ01003412.1:169589-181224 GCA_001685075.1 Bramus lutescens
AAAAAAAAAAAAAACCTACCACCTCTTAAAGGTTCCACAGCCTGCCAAAACAGTGCCACCTGCTGGGGCCCAAGGGCTCAGATAGACAAGCCTGTGGGGACATTTCACACTCAAATCACACCAAGGCCCACCTTGATGACTTTGGCTAACTCTCATTACCTCTTTAAAGTCCCTATTTCAAAAAGCAGTCTCATTTTGAAGTATGGAGGCTGGACTTTAAAATATAAACTATATGTATCATATGTTAGAAGCACAGTGCAGCTGGTAAATTGCTTGCCTTGTAAGCAGAAGTGTTTGAGCTGGATACCTAGAGCCATGTGAAATAAGTTAGGCCTGGTAGCTCATGCTTATAATCTCATTCACTCTAAGGGAGCTGGAGATGGGTAGATTCCTAGGACTTGATGGCCAAGGTTAGTCTATTTGCCAAGTTCTTGGTCAGTGGGAGACACTGTCTCAAAAGATATGACAGATGGGGCCTGAGAAATAACATCTGAGGTTGGCTTTCACACATACATGCACACAATAGCCACATGCACTTGCACAAGTACATATACACATATACATACACAAATGTACATACAAATATATAATTCACATATGCACACACAAATGTACATATATTATGTATATGCATTTGCACATATACACATGCAAATAAATTTTGAGGCAGATGCAATTCAAACTATAAAAAACCCAGATGAGCAGCCACCCACCTGTCTGAGCACCCATCCCTGAGGACAACTCTCTTCTACCCCACAATGCATAGGAAGGTCCCAACATCAGCACCTTCCTCCTAAATCCAGAAGAAACAATGCATCCCCAGGCATCTGAGGACATAGTAATGAGATCCAAAATAAATTATGAGGAAGTCAGAAAATTGCATCTTAGACATGGAAACACCTGAAGTATGCAAAGAAATTGAGAAATTTCATTGCACTGGGAAAATAAGATTAAAGAATAAAAACCAGCAAGAAAGCTAAAAGCCAAGTGGAACACACTGGAAACAAATATTTACCATTCAAATAAAATATAACAAAGGATTAATATCTAGAATACAAAATAGTGACAACAAGCAACTGGGTAGATAAACAAACACGGAATGGGAACAGAGAGTTCTCTGCCTGGTACAGCACGGGTGAGAGAACAACAGGCCGGGGTCTAATTTTCTTCCATTGCCATGATAAAACAACGAAAATAAATAATGGAAATAAAAGTCTATCCCAGTGGTTCTCAACCTGTGGGTGACAACCCCTTTGGAGTAAAATGACCTGTTCACAGGGGTCACCTAAGACCATTAGAAAACACAGCCATTTACATTATGATTCATAACATAGCAAAATTACAGTTATGAAGTAGCAACAAAAATAATTTTACGGTTGGGGGGGTCACCATAACATGAGGAACTGTATTAAAGGGTCGCAGCAATAGGACAGTTGAGAACCACTGGCTGCTCTAACAAAAACAACTTGGAGAGGAAAGGGTTTATTTGACTTACGTATCTAGGTCACAGCACATCATTGACTAGAGCTGGGGCAGGAAGGCAAGCAGGAACAGTAGAGACCTGGAGGAGTTCCGCTGACTGGGTGGCTCATCTTGCTTTCTTGTACAACCCAGGGCCACCTGCCCAGGGGTGGCACTACCTACAGTGACCTGGGCCCTCTCACATCAATTGTTAATCAAGAAAATGTCCCCAAAGTATTGCCTGTCTGGTCAGTCTGGTGGAGACATTTTCTTAGTTGACATTCCCTCTTTCCAGAAGACCAAGGAAGTGTCAAGCTGACAAAAAAAAAACTAACAAACATACGTAGCTAGATTTTATATATATACAGTCCATGATCACCTTCCCACAGTGGGCTGGGCCCTCCTATGTCAATTAGCAACCCACACAATCTCCCCTAGAAATGCTCACAGGTCACTCTGATCTGGACCATCTCTCAACGGAGATTCCCTTCTCAGGTGGCTCTCAGCCGAGCCAAGCTGACAGTTGAATCTAACTCGGACAGTGGTATCTATTACAATTTGACATGGACACAACTTCTGAGTGAGAACCCTATTTCTAGGTTTCTATGTGAAGAAACACTGTAAATAGCACAGAAGGGCTGCAGCAAGGATGGTAACTGCAGAAATGGTTGAGAGAGGACGGAAATGGAAACATCTCAATGTCCATCAGTAGCGGGTTGCTTATGTAAACCACAGGCAAGCTACATTCTGCTACACAGCCTACAATAAAACAAAGTAGTGATCAGAGCTATTCTAACAGGCAAGGATATCTAGACAAGTTGTCAGGCTCAAATTAAAAGGAGAAGGATCTAAAGGGCTGGGACCAAAACTCCATGGTAGAATACTTGCTTAACACATGTAAGACCTCAGTATTAATCCCTAGCAGTAGCCCTGGCAAAAACACCAACACCACCCAGAAAGGGGTAGGTAGCAGAAAGTTAAAAAATAGCGCACATACTAGGGTTAGAAAGATAACTCTGTCAATGATGCACAGGACCTGAAAATGATTTTTGGGAATCCATGCAATGAATCAATGGATAAATAAATGAATAACTAGCTAAACAACAAATAGATAAAGGTCCAACATGATGGCTCGGCTGGATAAAAGTGTTGTCACCAAGTCTGACAAACCTGAGTTTAATCCCTGGGACCCACATGATAGAAGGAGAAAGAACTGACTCACAAAAGTTATTAGCAGACCTCCATATGCACCTCCACATGTGTGTGTGCATGTGTGCGTGTGTGTCCATGCGTACGCACACAGAGAGAGACACAGAGACAGACAGACAGACAGATGGCTGAACATGGCCACCCCAAATTGGAATCCCAGCACTGGGGACAGGAGGATCCCTGGGGCTAGGAGATGGAACAGTGGATAATGTTTTTGTCACACAGCATGAAGAACAGAGTGTGAGAGTCCATAGAAGCTACATAAAGCCATACATGCATGGCGGTCCACCTATGATCCTGGCATTTAGGAAGCAGGTACAAGTAAGCCCCAGGGTAGGCTGGCAGGCTAGACTAGCCAAATTGGCAAGTTCCAAGTTCAGTGAGAGACAACGCCTCATGAGATAAAATAGAGTGTCTTGGAGAGAGATGCCTGACACCAACCTCTGACCTCCACACATAAGCACACATATGCAAGCATGCATACATATATGCACAGGACAAATAACATGCAATAAAATGTATCACAAAAATCAAAACTAATGGCCCACACATACAAAGAGCTTGACAGAGTCTCTGTCATAAAATTATGCTGCTGGGATTTTATAATCTAGAAGAGCTAGAAGCAAAAGAAAGCTATCTGGAACACACAACTGATAAGATTAGGTCAGTGGGAAATTAGGAGGCATTAAATGAAAGGAGAAAATTTCCTTCCCTCAATTTTCCAGTGCTGCAGACTGAACCTCACCAATGGCAGATAGGAGCTCTGATACTGAGCCATCTCTCCAAACCTGGAAGGAACAGCTCCAATATGATTGATAATATACTGCATGTCAATAAGAACAGGGAAGTAATGACAGGGCCCAAGAGATGGCTCAGCAAGGAAGAGCGCCTGCTGCTCTGGCAAGAAGCCCCAAGTTCCGTTCCCAGCACTCCCATTGGCTTGTTTATGAGCACCTTGAATTTCAGCTCCAGCAGACTTGATGCCCTCTTCCGGCCCCCAGGGACCCCCAGGGGCACCCGGCCTCATATCCGTGTACTCACAAGACATATAATTAAAATTCAAGTACATCTTTAAAAATAAAGAAAAGTAATGATGATTGAAGTCAAACCCTCTGGCTACATGTGAATAAAGGCTACAGATAAACTTTTCACAGCGATGCGTGGCCACAAAATCTGGTTATTGATATATATGGAAAGAGGAGCTCCAACAAGAAGTGGGGAAAACAAAAATCCATGAGATGATTAGGGCCTGATAAATGGCGAGTGACAGCAGGAAGAATTCACTCCTGAAAGCAGAGCACAGTTACATAGCACCAAACAGCTTGGTCCAATGATAATTGATATGTTCCCATAAATGTTTCAAATAGAAAGCCAATGAGAAAGGAAAATTCAAATAAATATTAATTAGAGGGAGGATGTGCACTTCTAAAAGAAAAAGAAATTGTACATATATAGGCACAGAGACAAGGAACTCTCCTGAGCCTGACAACTTTGCAGGGCATTTTAATAGCGGTAAGGTTGCGGCATGGTAATTCCTTTTTTAATAAAATATTTGTGTATTGTGAGGCCTGTATGTGTGTGAATTATATGTGTGTGAGTGGGGGCACTCATGTGCTATGACATGCCTGTAGAGGTTAGAAGATGGCCTCAAATACCGATCCTCACCATCAACTTTAAAACAAGGTCTCACTCATTGCTGTTGTGCCCACTAAGCTAGGCTTCCAGGCATGCCCCGATTCTGCTCCCAACTTACAGCCATGCTAAGATGACTGATACATATCAACTACAATGTCAGGCTTTGCCAGGGCTCCAAGAATCTGAGCTCAGATCCTCATGTTCACCTGGCAAGCACTTGCTTAACCCACTGAGCTATCACCCCAGCCCTTGGCAAAGGAGTTCTGAACAGAAGAACAGCAGGTATGCAATGCTCTGTATCCTGTAATCATGGCAGTGTAGTAAAGAGTTATGTAAACAATGGAATTGTTCTACAGTTTCCTTTTGGAAAGTGGGGGAGAAATGTGCTGTGTGCTGTGCTAGCCTATAAAATGTTACCTATTCCATAGCAAAGCCACCTATACAGAACAGAGGATGACTCTTTTAGCAGCACTATATGGGTTTTTAATTTTTAATTTAGTTATTTATGTGTGTGTACATGAACACACACACACACACACACATGCATAAAAGTGCAGTGCCTGAAGCCAGAAGAGGGTTGAAACACTGGGGTTGCAGGCAGTTGGAGCCACTCAGCTTGCATGCTGGAAACGAGACTTGAGTTCTTGAGAAAATTAACCACCGAGCCATCGTCCCTCCAGCATCCGTAGTCTGAGTTAACCAGCAGCATCGCAGAGGAACCCACACCACTCTTTATGGCAAACAGTCATGCTTACTCTTATCTACCCTACCATCTGTGGACTGTGCATCCCACTCACAGTCCACCAGGGAATCCTTGTAATGAGGATGGCTCATGCGTGCATCTCACAGGTGAGAAAACTGAGAGACAGGGAGGTGTGTTAACTTGAGGGTCATTGAACTTTGGAAGGGTGGAGTCAGGTTCGAGCCCGGAAAAATCTTTTCTCCCTGCTGTACCATGGTTAGGAACGAGGCCAGCTGTGCTGATGTGCATCTCTAGTTGCAGAACTCAGGGATCTGAGACAGAATGAAGCACAGCAGCATAGTCCACATAGAGCTCCAGACCAGCTAGGGCTGCGAACTGAGACATGGATCAAAGGGGGGGGGGNNACGAAAGAGAAGGGGGGGGAGGCAGGGAGAGAGGGAGGACAAGAAAGAGAAGGAAAAGGAGAGAAAGGAAGGGGAGATGAGGAGGAAGGGACAGAGGGAGGGAGGAGGAGAAAGGAAAGAATAAAAGCAAAGGAAATGGAGAGAGTAAAGACAAGGAGGGGTAAGGAGCTCCAGAGCTAATGGCTCTAAAACTTTTTGAATATCTAGGGAACTGATTTACCAACTGAACAGTGGGAACATCCATCTACAATGGCAAACTTTGCCCACTGCCTTATACACTAATCCTATAAACTCAAGAATAAGGGCTTTAGAGTTAAAACTCCACTCAGACACACAATCCTCAGTTGAAATTGCTTCCTGTTATCATGCAAGCCATAAATAACCACAAGGATGTTTAATCCTAGCCACAGTCTCTCCACACAAATAAACAGTCTCTCTACACAAATAAATACATGCATGATTCAGAACTTTTACAAAAATTATGCAAGTCAATACAGGACAAGTACACAGGACCTAGCACAGAGAATTTGCTAAGTAAACCTTAGCTATACAGACTACTTTCAGCTGACAACTCTCAATTGTGTTTGTGAAGGTCAACTGTCAACTTGACTGGACTTGGAATCGCCTAGGAGTATGTCTTCCGAGAGTGTTTCCAAGGAGGTTCAACTGAGGAGGGAAGTCTCACCCTGAATGTGAGCAGAGCCATCCCATAAGCTGGGACTGAATAAAAAGGAGAAAGTGAGCTGAGCACCAGCTGCAGTGTGACGAGCTGCCTCACACTCCTACCGCCATGCCTTCTCTGGCCATGATGGACTGGGTGCTCTCAAACTGTGAGCCACAATAATATCCTTCCTTCAGTGGCTGTTTGGTCACAGTGATGAAGAAAGAGACTTCAACAGATCCCTAAGTCAGAAGAAGATAACCTGCAGCTCAAACCTAGCCAATTCCTGTCTGTATGAGTTCCACAAGCTAAAAAGAGTTTTGCATGTTAATTTTTACATTCAAAGAAGAATAATATAATCTTTTGTTTTGGGGAGGGATATCTGCTCTAGCCCCCATCCTCTCACCCTAAGACACCAAGAATTCGCTCAAGCCCCTTATGTAAAAGGTGTCATATTTGCATATAATTTGTATAAATTATACAATATATTTGCATGTAATCTATCTCCTGTTTACTCTGAATTAGCTCCAGATTATTTAGCATATCTAATATAATGTAAATGTATGTAAACAATTGTGATATTGTATTATTTAGGGGACAATGATAAAAAAGATCAGAATTTGTTGGGGTGTTTTTCCTCAGTATTTTCCATCTGAGGTTGAGCTTAGAGTTTCCAGCAACAGAGAATTAACAGATATTTAGAGACATGGAAATCATAGGAGATTCAAATTTTTCTGTCTAAAAATAAAGTTTTATTGGAATGGGACCACTGGACTCCTTTGTTTACACAATCTACAGAGGCTGTCACGTGATGTGCAGTTATGTCATTGTGACAGAGACCATATGTCCCTTAGAGCTAAAAATACTCTACCCTAGCCTTTAGAAGAAGAAATGTGCCAACCTCTGACCTGCCAATTAATTAAACAAAAGCAGCAAGTCAAGGACTCATAAATCAGTTATTTGTTCTGCATGAATATAATATCATAAATCAAGATCCCATTCCTGGAAGGCCACATCATGTCATAAAAATAATGAACTGGTTTATACCAGAAAAGAGAGACAAATAAATGATTTTAAATGTTGTGCATACATGGACCCAGACATGATACAAAGGCTATACTAAAAGTGTTTATTTAAGTTAAGGCTGATGTGCAGACCCATAATTTCACAACTCAGGAAGCTGAGGCAGGAGAACAGTGAGTTCAAGATCTGCCTAGGTACCTTAGTGAGTTAAGGCCACAAGAGGTCCCTGTTTCAAAATTTTTAACAAAAAAGGAAAGGAGTTCATATGTTGCTCAGAAGTTCAGTTCCTACCCAGAATTCCCCCAGGTTGGGGCTAGGGGCGTGGCTCATCGGTAGAGCATCTGTTTAGCATACATTAGGCAGTGGGTTTGATCCTCAGTACAGTTTCTTTGGGAAGATTTGTTGATATGGTTCAGTCTGAGTGAGAGTTGTGGTTACAGGAATCTATGGGTAGAACCCCACCCCCCACATCCCTCCATCATTCCTCAGGCCATAGGTATCTGCTATATCTTTTAGTTAAAATGACATCCATATGTTCCCCTCAGCGCTTGAATATACCTATGGCTCCAAATGTCTGTGTGGGACAAGATGTGGAAAGAGAAATACACTTCAAAGTCTCTACCATCATTACCATTATGTTATAATTATTATCTTTATTTACTTGAGGTTTAACTGATATAATGTCCCATAATGTAGCCCAGGCTGGCCTCAAACTCATGGCACTGCTGCAAGTACTGGGATTACAGGCATGCAGCACCATGGCAGCAGTTGGCGAGTCTATTTCAAACGAATGCTAACTCAGCTTCATTTAAATTGTACTCATGAACAGTTACCCTAGGGCTGCTAATGACCTGGAGCTCATTCCCCTGCTAAACTCTAGGCACCTCACTCTCTAGGTGACATGTTGTCTCCTCCCTTCCAAGGCCTTTGCTCAGATGATCCACGGGGCATGAAATCCACCCTCGCATCCCCCACCCCATCCCCACCCCAACCAGCTCATCCCTACGACTCACTTTTCCAGATGAATGCCTGTGTTACCATTAGTGCATACAAGAACACAAAACAGGGCAGCTGTCTTCCACATCATGCTAAGGATAGAAGAAAAATCAGCTGTTCAACTGTGTGCAGAGACAGAAGTAGGCAGGAATGAAGAGGGTGGGACATGGCACTCCATGGTGTCAAAGACAAAACAAAATGATGAAGTAGACACAGAGGGTTTTAGGGGAAAAGAAGGTCATTGGCGCTGTATTAAAAATCCTAACGGCTGTTGTTTTTGGAAGCTACAGTTTGAATATGGACCCCCACAGGCTCAGGTGCTTGGCCACTTGGTTCCAGGCTTAAAACCAAATCACAGACCACTAAAACAAAAGAAGCTTCCCAGGTTAGGAATTAAAAATTGTTAGGGATTAAATACTAATCTACAGTAGCTAGCCTTGGTTGTCACCATGACAAGATCCTGAGTCTCCTGGGAGACACCCCTCTGGGTGTGTTTGTGAGGGATTTTCCGGGAGGAAGGAAGATGCACCCTCAGGGCGGCCAGCACCATGCTATGGACTGGGGTCATAGACTGAATCGAAAGGAGAAAGCGAGCAGCAGCATTCCTCTCTCTCTGCTTTCTGACTGGGGGTGCCCTGTGAGCAGCTACTGCCACCACACCTTGGCCACCAGGATAGGCTGTACCTTTGATCTGGGAGCCACAATAAACCCTTCCTCTCTTAAGTTGCATCTTGTGAGGTGTTTGGTGACAGCAACAAGTAAGAAATGAATACAGTACCAATTCTACTACAGTATAATAAAATACAGCTTCATACATTTACATCTAAAGTAAAAGAATAAAATGAAGAAAAATTAGCTTAAATCCAAATTCAGTCTAAATTCTTTGACAAAGCATTGCTAAGCACAACAGACCAAATAGGAAGAAATAGACTGAAGCAAAATTACAATCTTTTCTTAACTCCGAGTTTTTAAAATTATAATAACAGAAGCTTCAGAGGAAAAACAAACATTCATTCAATAAATATGTGTGTTCCCATTCTGCAGCAAGCATTATTACATGTAATTTTAGAGAAATTAGCAATCTTAAGAATGCATAAAAATACACAGAAAGGATGACAATATCAACATTAGAAAATCCGTGTACATATTACAAATGCACTCAGGGGCACAGAGAGCACATAAATAGCTCACGCAGAAGAAAACCTACCAGCTTCTAGAACATATGAGAACACATGAACACAAAGTCTCTTGGTTGCTTTGAGGTTGCTGGGTTTTTTTGTCTGGTGTTTTTGCTTTTGTTTGAGACAAGATTTCACCGTCCACATTCGCCTCAAAATCACGATGTAGACCAGGGTCACCTGGCACTCTATGTCCTCCAACTTCAGCATCCCACGTGCTGGGCATACAGATGGGAGCCACCACGTTCAATTTGGAGCCAAACTTCTTTATTAGGACAGTAACTGGACATGGCTTTCATGGAGGTATGAATTAAATGCCAGTCCAAACGGTATGCATACTACTTAAAATGTATTAAATTAGTGTTGGGCATGTAGCTCAGTGGGCAGAGTGTTCACCTATCCTAGGTTTCATCTCAGCATAACAGAGAATGGAAATTTAACAGTAATAAGAATAAAAATTAGAAAGCACAAAGAAAAGATTTTAGGCCAATTCTGGCAGAGAGATCATCAAACTGGCTTGAGTCTTTGAGAAGAGAGTATACCTGGTTATGAGGAGTAATTAAAACTAACAGTAATAACAATAAACACAGCATTCTGCACATGTGAGTGATTCAGAAGAAACCTCAGTCCTTCCCATGTCTGTGTTACAGATGTTACATAGGGGAGCACTCAGTATTTTAAAAAACAGAAACTACCTACTATCCATGGGTAGACAATGGGACAGTAATAATGATATATCAAACAGTGAGCAATTGTGTCATCACAGCCAGGCAAGAGTGAGAAAGGACATTTACCACATGATGGGAAGGGAAAATCCAGAAATAATCTGAATAACCATAGTGATGACAACCACACACATAGCTTTGTGCATTCAAGGAAAGATGGAAGGAGGAGAAGAAAAGAGGGAAACGTGGTGTTTTTAACCCAAACTCAGCTCCAACTTGGTAAACACATTTGCAGGGTGACAAGCCATATACCACGATTACAAACCAGCTTCTAGTGGCTAGACAGACCGTCCAGATCATGAGAGGCTTGCTCCACAAGCACAAGGGCTGAATGAGTCAACAGAACCCATGTGAAAACATTCAGGAGGGGTGGCACAGGAGCCTGATCCCCATCACTGTGTGGCTCAATGAGATGCCTTGTCTCTGAGAAATATGGCAGAGAAGGATAGATCAGGATGCCCTATGTTCTACTCTGGCATCCCCAGGCATGCACATATACCATACTCACACATATCCACATACAAGATAAAAGCAATTTTAAAAAATGACAGGCTTGGTGGCACATGTTTTTAATCCAAGTTCTAGGGTGGTTGAGACAGGAGGATCCAGCCAACGCAAATTAATCAGTGAACCCAGGTTTCCAGCGAGAGACCCTGTCTCAAATAACAATATGGTTGGTGCCTGAAGAATGACACACAAAGTTGACCTCTGGCCTCCACAAGTACAAACATGTACATGTGTGTGTACATACACACATGCATGCACTCAAGGGAACACACACACACACACAGTCCCTAGGAATCATTAGAGAAGTTCCTATCAGCAGACACGTAGTAACCCAAATTATAGTCTTACATAGCAAGAAATACCACCAAGCGGCTGGTCCATGAATCCCAGATTATTTGTAGGATGATTTGTAGGGATGTGCACGAATGTGGGTACACAGTAAGGATAAATGCGGATGGAGAATCCATCACTGTAGACATGCCATCCCAACGTATCATGCCTGAACCACGAGGCAGACTTACGGAAACAGACGCTGCTCTTTTAAGACAGCCTGATACAATCACAGAGCTTGCTACAGCAGCAGGCTTACTCAGAGAAAAGCTTCCTGTCATCAGCACCGCAAGGCTCCGAAAAGCTTCTCCAGGAGGAATCAATTTTCAACATAAGAGATCAGGTTGGAGACATTTGTGCCTTTACTTCAAGAAGTCAGCACATTTCCCAAAACATTTTCTGAAGAGATGTGTATACAGGAAGGGTCAATATTAATCTAATGGATTAAACTGTTAGTTTGGCTCAATAGAACTAATGTGTGAGAGTGCATGTTTCGTTTCCAGAAAGAGAAGGAACAGGAGCTTTATTACAGCCCAATAATCCTCTGACTAAAGGAACATGGTCTGCGTTTTCTTTATAACCTTTCAGTCTAACCACATTTAATGTTGGGTGAATGGGTGAGTGAGTGGGTAGGTGGATGGATGGAGTAAGTGGATGAAGAGATGAAGGAGTGGGTGGGTGGGTAGATGATGGATGGGTAAACAGATTAAAAACAGTATGTATTGTTGCATACAAGGAAGGATGGATGGTTTTGGATGGATGGATGGATGGATGGATGGATGGATGGATGGATGGATGGATGG
>LOEQ01003413.1:6965-36097 GCA_001685075.1 Bramus lutescens
GCAGGCTGAGCAAGCCATGGAGAGCTGGCCAGTGGGCGGTGGTCCTTCACAACTTCTGCTTCAGTTCCTGTCTCCAGGTTCCTGCCTTGAGTTCCTGCCCCAGTTTCACTTCATGATGGCTTGGTTCGAAGCTGAAATAAACTCTTTCCTCCTGAATTACTTTGATCGTGGTATTAACCACATCAACAGGGAGCAAACTAGAGCACCTAGCTTGTGCTTCTAGAATTTGCTCTAAAACTCACCCAATGCACACACCAAAAAGAGATCAGCATGCTAACACGACACGCACCTGAGAATAGTGGAGGGTGAAACATCCACACACTTTGTAAGAACACCAAGGAAATAAGGAATTGATACCAAGTAAAGATTGAAGCAACACCAAGCATAGCCACACCTCGACTGGGCTGCTGAAGGACACTTTCAGAGTGTCTTATCTCCCACAACATGGTTATATGACTAGCGAAATTTTATTTATAGTAAATTAAACTCAAAGAATATGATTCCGTTCTCCCTGCAGGAGTTCAGGTGATGCACGAGCTGTTTTATAGTTCTTCCTTCCCATCCTTCCTCTGCTCTCAGCCACCATCAAAAATGAGTGCTGGAATGATTGGTTTCCTTTTTCTATGTCCTAAAGTGATTTTATAATGATATGAATGCAAATCACACTAAATGCAGATCATCCCATTTCCCTGCCTAGTGGCCGCACATCTTATCAGTTCTTTTCACTCCTTCCAGAGAATGGTTGCATAGCGATAAGCTTTTATTTACATATTTTACAAAATATTAGTATACCACACACACTGTACTCTGACCTTGCTTCTATTCCCATATAGACTGGAAAGCTTGTTCTTATCAATATGTATAAAGCAATCTCATTCTTTTTATTGGCTGTGTAATTTACTTAGCTGTCCTGTTGAAAGATAAGATCAGTTTTGAACTTTGGAATTACCTTACAAACCCACACAAATGTGCAATATGGGCTGAGCTCCTAGAAGTGCCCAGTAGATTGTCACTCAGCTTTAAAAAGGAATGGCTATTAGTTCCAATGTGACTGAACTGGAGGACATTCTATTTAGTAAAATAAACAGTCAGGAAAGAACATGTAAACCCTGTGTGATCCTGATTGCAGGGAAGGGGGTGTACAGTAGGCAGGTTAGGAAAGATAGGGAACAGGATGGTGGTTGCCAGGGGTTGCAAGAATAGGGAATGGGAGCTACTTAACAGGTGATTTGGGGTTGGCAAGACAGAGCAGTTTTATAGGTGGAGGGTAAAACAACACAAAGTGTGACCTGATGCCACCAAACTGTATAAAAAACTGGTGACGACAGCAAAACTTCTGTTTTCACCCTCAAATTTAATTTTCTAAACTTTAAAAACTATCAGAGTTTAAATTATCTGGCTCATTGGTTTAACTGGAGAAAGAGAAACAGGCTCTCTCTGTGTAGCTAGCCCTGGCTGGTCTGGAACTCACAGAGATCTGCTTGTGTCTGTCTTGTAAGTGCTGGGAGTGTGTGTCCACTACATTTGGCAGATCAACGTCATTTTTACATTTAGTTAGATCATCTTATTTCAAATTTAGGAATCTCCTACCTGTTTCTTTTTTTTTTAACGCCAACTCTTCTTGTTTTGCGATGACCCCTCAAAACACATCACAGCTTGTTAAGGACCTTAATTTTCGAAATGGTTTCTGTTCTCCATGCTTGCAGAGAGAAGGAAACCCTTTTTCTCTGCACATGTGGTTTCTGGGTCGCCTGAGGCTCTTGTGCTTTCTTGGGCAGCAGGGTTCCCTGTGCAGGTTTTTAGATGCCCCATGCCCTCCTCTGCATCCTGCTCTCAGTGAGAACAGCATCTTCCAGTATGTGGGGGGTGTCTGTGCACCCAGGGGTACTTTATTTGGAGCACAAGCCCCTTTCTGTCTTATCTCATCCCATCATTGCATATTGATATTTGGCAGGACTTGAAGCTGGAGGAAGCTTATGATTCGCAGCCTGCTAGGTAACCAGGAATGCCAGGGCCTCTGTGCACATCTGCAGACCCGGCCAAAGCCTCCTGCCACCACTGCAGCAGCAGGGCACCTTGCCCTGGGACATCTTCCTCTCTGGGTTGCCTTCTTCACTTCTGGCTTTTTCATCTTCGGGAATTGCCCTCCATCCTTACTGATGGACAGGACCCGGTCATATTTTTTAATGGGTTTATAGACTTACTATTTCAAGAATTGTTATTGAGTATTCAGCACGCCTACTCACCATGTCCTGCGCTCATTATTCATCAAGACTTTTAAAGAGCTGCTCTGGGTGGGGCCACCCTGCTGTGGCTCAACACCCAGCTGCTGGATTGCATGTTTCTGAATGGTGCTGAGTGGTTCCCCACTCTGGAGTGGGACCCACCATCCCCAGTGGCAGGCTCCCAACCAGGCAAAAGGAAGCCTTGTGACTAATGAAGGTGCTTTCTCCCTGCCTGCTAGGTACATGAAACCTGCCACCTCTTACATACCCCAGCCTCACAAGCACTTCCCCGGGCGTGCAGGACATCACCACGTTCTGCCACTGCTGTGAGAGGAAACACTGGCAGTTTTGATCCCCGTGCCATAAAGAATAAATGCACAGCCATGGGGCAGAGGGAAACATAAGGCATCCTTTTGTTCAGAAGCAATTAGTGCATTCCGGTAGAGCCAGTTCTGGGCAGGGGGCAGAGGGAGTAGCCACAAAATGGCCTTTGTCCGAACTCCCATAAAAAAATTCCAGCTGGTGGGAGTGAACAGACACAGTCCAGTAAGTAGACTGTAGATGTCCCGGATCTTGGCTTCTGCAGTGAAAGTATTCCAGGACTTCATGGATCGTGGTCCATAGAAGGGGGAGGTCCAAAGAAGTATCTCCTCCAAGGAGAGGAGCTCCTTCATCGTGGTGAGGATTTTACCTACTAAGGACTTGGTCTCTACCTAGTTCATTGAGTTGTTTTCTTTGCTAGCTAGTATATAGACACAGTTGGAAAAGGCGCCTCTCTCCCCACTTCATCTCTCCCCCGTGCCTATTCCTGGGACCTGGTACATACTGGGAACTGTGTCTTTGGGACCTTTGACCTATAGCTAAATAATTGCAAACCTGGTTTATCATTTGGGAATTAGAGACATATGAGTAAAACTCACTCTCTAGATAGAAGTCATTTTCCCCAGTTCAAAGCTAGACAAAATGAAGAACCCCTATTTGGTGTAGATGGTTGGTGTTAACCTGGCAGCAGGGAATTCTCACCCGTTTACCTCTATCATAGAACACCAGATGGTGACAGCCAGGAGTCCTGGAGGCATCAGTACCAGGAGCTATCAGATGAGCATTTTCCTGTGTTTGCTTTCCTCTGCTTTACAAGGAACATGATGACAATGCCTCCTCCATAGGGCTCTGGGCACATTAAGTAACAGAAGAGGTGGTGTGTTCAAAACCAACAGTCCATGGCACTTAAACAGTAAACAAACCAGCTTCAGTTCTGCCGAGAGCCACAGAGGGTGAGCATCCCCAGTTACACATGCTCTGAAAGGATTTTCCAGTGAAGAGGATTTGTGCTGGCACCCTTGGCTGTCACAGTGGAACCATCAGAAGGTGGTGGTCAAATAAATGGGTTTGTCATATTTTTTAGTATTGGGCCACAAATTCACACCTCTTTCTTGCGAATCACTGTAGACAGAGCAGAGCGTATGGGCAGGCAACACTCTAGCCTTGTTCTCCCTTCCAAGAAGACAGAATATATTCCATGAGTCCATGGCACACCTAGAAGAGACTAATAAGCACCTGAGTGAGTCATGGGAACCCTGAATGGAAGCTGCCCCACAAGTCCTGAGACTTCTAATTCTTCATCTGCATAAAGGAGGAAGGTAACTGACCTCACAGCTAAGTCTTCCTACAGATCTAGAAGGAGTAGACTGGGCAGTATTATTTCTTTGTGAAAGTTAACCACCTGCCTCAATGCCAGATACCAGCCAACCGCCCTAAAAATGAGCAAAGATGAACTGAAGAAAGCTGTGGGCTGTCCAGCATCAAACAGAAGAAACAACCATCATAAAATGATATAACAAAACACAGTGAGACGCATTTAAGTCCTTCCTGGCCATGAATTCACTTTCTGCACAGTACAGCAAGTCTTTCTGTGAGCAAATCCCATGATTCATTCCCTCTGAACTTTGACTTATAATCGAATTTTTATGAAGTTTATGCTTTTTATTGTTGTAAGGGAGGAGACGGGTGTGGGTTTCAGCCTACCCTGGGAATCACCTCTCTGGTCTTTCATAACCTCCCTGACATGATTCAGAATGTCTTCATCATCATGGTCACTAGAGCTATCATTCACTGATCACCAGGTTCTGGGAGCTCACAGTGTCCTCAGAGAATCCTGCAAGCCAGGTTTGCAGGTAGACACAGTTCCAGACTGCTTTAGAGTTTCACTTGTAGTGACACTTTTCTCAGGATTGGGGATCAAAATCAGCACTCTACTGTGGAGTGACGCCCCAGCCCCTGCTATGGAGCCTCTTAATACTGCTGAAGTTATTTCCACAAAATGTATTGGTAGTCAGGATACGGCCAAGTCTTATCATTTGCTTGTGATTTTCACCAGCTGATCGACACATAACTTTAATAGATGCGTAATCTCTGTATATTTATTTACTGTTTCTCTGTTTAGAGACAGGGCCTTGCTCTGCAGCCCAGTGAACTAGAATTTAGGAGCTGTGTGCCTTCAAGTACTGGATTAGAGTAGTATAGGCCTTAGTACCTGGAGCTGTGCTCCTCTTCAAGGGTTCCTCTGCATCTATCAGTGTCTGCAGATTCAACCAGCTGTGAGGGGTGGGAAGGGTTCTCCAATGACAGCTATCTTCATGGATAGTTTCACAACTTTTCTTATAAAATGTGTGTGCTCTCAGTAACAAGAAAGAGAGAGCGCCTAGCAAGGTCTGCAGTCTTGGCATTCTTACCTTCAGTTGCCCTGAATGTGAACAGACCTCTTTCCGCCATTATTCCCTAAGTGGTACAGCATAGCTGATGTCTCAGTAAGTGTTCTGTAATGCTTTTGGGACCATGAGGAGAGGTAGGTAGGCAATCCGCAAGATCCATGCCATTTGATGCAAGGGCTTTGAGCATCTGAGAATTTGGATGGGGGAGGGTTCCTGAAACCATTCCCTTGAAGATGTGTATCTGTGATTGATCGATCAACACCAATTTAACTCATGAATAGCAATTGAGGCTCAATCTGTCCCAAATAATTGTGGTTATTACTAGATGAGAGTGTTCTTGTTTAATAAAGTTGAGTTCACAGAAGCAGATGAAGATGGGGGAGGGGGAGAAGTTAAGGAATTGGTCAAAGAGCCCAGAGTTTAGCTGGGTAAGAGTGAGCTTTGAGATCTGTTGTACAATGGGGTGACTACAGTCTAGACTAATGTAAACTGGGGCTGGCAAAATAACTCAGTTGGTAAAGGCACTTGCTGAACAAGCCTGTAACCCAAGAGTAATCTCTGGAACCCACGTAAAGGTTGAAGGAGAGAACCAATTCTACAAAGCTGCTCTTTGTACACATGTGCCCCGCCACCACAGCTATAATAAATAAAAATTGTCTAAGTTTACAAAAATGACTAGAGGCATATGGGCTGGGGAGAGCTCAGAGATAGAAGAAATGTCTATCGTGCATGAGGACCTGGGTTCAAACATAGAGGGGGATGGGATACTTCAAATAACTCACCAAATGAAGCGGCAGGTAAGGTAAGCAAAGGACATGTTTATTAGTTTGCTTTAGTCATTTCACACTGCAGACATGTATCAAAATATCACGCTGTATACCATAAGCATGTAAAATTATGATTTGTTAATCAATACTAGTAATAACTTATAAGCTGATTCTTGAAGGTATAAGAATAGCGAGGATCGCACTCCTTATGGCCCTTATGGGTATCTGAGCTATCCCTGTCCCTGCCAGCTCCCAACCCCCACGTGTGAGGTGCCTGAGGAAGGATGGGCGATGTTTGCATGTTGGTACAAGATCACATAGGTTTGGATTGACACTCAGTGAACTTGCAGTCTTTTTATTGTAGAGTTGTCTCGTTAGATCTTCCAGACCCAAGGAGAAAACCTGAATCTTCCTTGTCAAGTGCAAGTCTAGTTTTCAGGTGGTCACCCCCGGAGTCTTGTGGGGAAGATTCCAGAGACGATGCTCCATGGGAGGAATTGCCAAGCCTCCCCCACCTCCCCTAATCATGATTCCTCCACCTGAGGCTGAGGAAGTGTGGTTTGGGCTCGTCATCTCCCCCGTGAGCACCATTCTTTCTCCCACTTTATTGAAGAAGCATGCACAGCTGTTTGCCAAATTTATTAACAGCGCATGTCTTCGGGTAGCCTCAAGGTGTCGTATCAGCTTGAGCCTTCTGGCTAGATGATAACATATTTGTATGTAACGGTTTTTCATTGTGTTACTTGGTTGCCATGGGCCCATGGGCATCTTTGCAAAGTTCCCCATGCCTCCATTTCCTCCTCCATATAAGAAAGGTAACAAGACTCCCCATAACTCAGCTGCTTAGAGGAGCAGTGGGTTGGGAGGGCTCAGCACAGTGTGTGGCTCAATAAAAATGTTAGTTTTTATTATTGCCACTATCGTATCGTCCTTCCAGATGCTTTCTGGGTGGCATGACTGATGCTACACTCCCTGTCCCACCCAAGGAGTTCATGTCCAAAGTCCCTTCCTAGGAGAATAAGGAGGGCCATCCAGGGGCAAGGAGCTTACTTGTTGGATAAGTTTCTATAAGACTAAATCAGACCTCGTCAGGCCTGGTCACCCATCCTCAGGCACTCCAAACACTTGTCAAATTTTCCTGAGCCAGTGCCATTGACATCTTTACAGCTACTTTACAAACACAAAAATTAACATTTTGGTTGCTTGCCCTATTGTTAAAGTCCACAGGCAGCCAAGATAGGTTTCACCACAGGCAGCCAAGGTAGGTTTCACCACAGACGACCAGGCCTGCTCTTCAAGGCCATGCTCACAGGGCTGTGCGCTCTGCAGTAGCTTGGCTGTGCCTCACCATGTACCTTGTGGCTGAACTAGAATGGGGCCAATCCCCAGGTGTCTACACTTAAAATATTACCATCTTTTCCACCATCGAAACATGGTGGTATCCCTGTACATTCTTAGTTTATTTTCTTTTGCAAAGATGTTATAAAAGTTGAATTGCTGTGTCAGCAAACTACATATTCAGGCTATTAGGTGATTTATTCACCTCCAAAAATACAGTACAATTTCAAATTTCTCTGATGGTGACAGTGTTTATTTTCTTTTCCTTTGTTGTCAATTCTTTTAATCAGCAAGCTTTTATTAGGCATCTGTTTGGTTGAAGGTATTGGTTAAATGTAGCACATTAGAATTTGTTGAGATTTGGGTGATTTTAATAAGTATAAATTATACATTTATTTAGTGCTGATTCTCTAATAATCCAAGAAAAGGGCAGACAGAAATGTTCTACAAAAAAGGAAATGCACACCCAGTGGGTTTCAATAACACACCCATGAGTACACAGCTGATGAGGGAAGAGCTAGGCTCATAGCCAGACCTGCTGGATCCATAAGTAAAGCTCCATCCACTCTGCCCTCCACTCGCCTCAGACACCAAAGGTCATCTGAGGAGTTTGTGCAATCTTCTGTCCCTTCCTCTCAAGCCGGGAAGTCCATCAATGAGAAACACGTGGCCAAGCTGACTGAAGAAATGGGTGCTTCTCTGAGGTCCTTGGCCACTGCGGAGATTGTGGCTGCAAGTCATGCTGATGGCTGAGCAGCCCAGTGGCAAATGATAGCAGGACTTAAAGCATCTGCACCAAACCCTTCAGTTTTAGAATGCAGAAAGAGGGGGGCTCCTGAGCATGGCCACTGGGCCCCTTGTCTGTGCTATGCGACAGCAGCACGGAGTTCAGGCCCCGAACACTGCTCACCTTCCAGATGCTTATGCTCAGCAAACCCAGGCGGCTCTTGTTCCTGTCTGCTCATAGCCAGAACTCTCTTTCTACTACTGTGGCCCCAGACTCTACCAAACATCTGGGCTCTCTATCCTCCATCTGTCACCCTTCCCAATCTGTTAATGAAGTTAAAACTGAAAACAAACCAAAACGGATAACAACCTGTCATAGTCAGAGTTACTGCTGCTGTGGTGAAATCCCATGACCAAAGAAACTTGAGGAGGAAAGGGCTTATTCTGTTCACACTTCCGGGTAATAGTCTATCACTGACTGAGGGAAGTCAGGATAGGGACTCAAACATGGCAGGAACCTGGAGGCAGGAGCTGATGCAGAGGCCATGGAGAGATGTTGCTTACTGACTTGGTCCTTATGGCTTGCTCATCCTGCTTTTTTTTATAGAACCCAGGACCACCAGCCCAGGGATGGCACCACCAACAATGGGCTGGGCCCTGCCCCGCTGATCATTAATTAAGGAAATATTCTGCTGCAATGATTCTCAACCTTCCTAATGCTGTGACCCATTAATATTGTGGGGACCCCAAGACATATAATTATCTCATTGCTACTTTATAATTGCAATTTTGCTACTGTTATGAATTATAATGTAAATATCTGATATGCAGGATATATAATATGCAAACCCAAAAGGGGTCATGACCCACAGGTTGAGAATTTCTGTTCTATAGGCTTGTCTAGAGCCCAGTCTTAGAGAGGCATTTTCTCAGTGGAGGCTCTCCCCTCAAATGACTTTAGCCTATGTCACGTTGACATAAAATTAGCCAACACATAACCCGTCAGCTATATGTGAAGATATGCATATATTCATGTAAGTAGTCATCACTATATGACATACATAAATAATTTCATGGAAAACATGGAGGAGGGTTGTAACATTCCCTCAGTGATACAGACAGTGGTAAGCTGCCTGAACTCAAGCAAATAGCCCCCACCCATGCTCAAGCAGGGTACTCTAACCAAACTCAGAGATCTAAAAGAAAGTCACAAAGTTATGAGAGTAGGGGGGACTGGGTGGAGAAAAGGGGTTCAGAGAGAGGGTGGAAGATAAGAGAAGATAGTGGGTATTAATGTAATAACTACATATAATAAAAATAAATGAAATAGTAGATAACTATGCAAACAAATAACATGGAAATTTTATTTAAGAAAACACAAATGGTGAAATCCATTTACAAAAAGTTAAATATCACTCATATTTAAATTTAGTTCAGAATAACAGCAAGCACTGAATGATTAAAGAGTAAACGTAATGAGAAATAAAACAATGATAGTTTAAACAAAATTATAAGTGTTTAAAATCATTTCATATACTTGGTTTCTCATTGCCCCCTCACAGTCACTCTGGTGATGTGGAAATAAGTATTTCCCAGTATTTTCTATGCTAACTAAACACTATCTTGTCTTTATTCCAGCCAAATGAATAGAAAAATTTATTTTTCTCTTAAGAAATAAAATTGAGCTGGACAGTGATGGTGCACACCTTTAATCCCAGCACTTGAGAGGCAGAGCCGTGGATCTTAGTTCAAGGCCAGCCTGGTCTACAGAACTAGTTCCAGAACAGTCAGGATAACACAGAGAAACCCTGTCTTAAAAAATCAAAAAGAAAGAAAGAAAATGGAATCCAGTCCCTACAAGGAAAAGATTATTCTAAAAATATAGCTTGCTAACCATAGACTAAAAACAAGTATCAACAATACATATACCTAACACATTATTTACATTTACATATGCAAATGACCCTTGCCACTTAAGATGACAAATGAGCAAATAATAAAATGGGCAAAATATTTGGATAAACATTCATCCAGAGAAGAAATACAAAAATCAATGAATATGGAGAAATACATTTAACAACATTAGCCATAAGGAAAAACAGCATTACAATGAGCCATCACTACAGACCTACTACAGAGCTTTCAAGGAAAGAAAGCAATGGACACACAAGTGTGGCAAAGATGTAGAGCAGCGGGACTCCCAGTGCTCCTGGACACACTGCCCAATTGTACAACCACTTTGGAAAACAGTTCATCGATATCATGAGCTAAACATGTGTTGAGGAGACAGAAAAAGACGGGCAGGAGCTGAGAGGAAATAAATACAAGCTACATATTTGACAAAAGATTTGGCCTCTAGAAAGCACTGCTGCACCTATATAAAGTTTTCAAAATTAGAAAAGCCAACTATCTAATTATAAAATGGGCCAAACATAAGAACAGGTCTTTCACCAGTAGACAGACAGCTCGTAAGCATGTGAAAAGATGCCCAAAGTGGCAGGAAGTAGGAAGACACAAGTTAAAACCACAATAACAAGCACCAAAACAGCAGGTCCAGATGCTTCCAAGAGTGTGGAGAAGCAGGACTGTTCATACCCGCTCTGGGGAGAGAAGATGGCACAGCCATCCTGGGATACAGCTAGGCAATTCGCTATCAAACTAACATACAACCCAGCAATTGCGCCTTGGAATTTTATCCTGGAGAAATGGAAACCTGAATTTACACAAAAATCTGTACACAAATGTTTCTTACAGATTCATTTACAGTAGGTGATACTGGAGGCAGTCGAAATGCTTCTCAGTGATGGTTATGTGAACTTCAGTGTCTTCATATCACGGAGCAGTGCTCACGGGTTAGGAGGAATCCACGATTTATGTGAATGGCAAGGGAACTGTGAACTAAGTGAAAAACTCTAAAAGGTTACATAGCATGAGTCCAATTTTAGGATATTCTTGAAATATAAAACTTATTTAAGGACAGGGTGGAGAAAGGAAATGAGCGCAGATTAACATCTACATCCATGGACCCCAGACTTCCCAGTAAGCCCCGTTTCAGTCTCCTGGGTTCATTTCCCCACAGTTCTTTGTCGTTTCCTCATTGAATAGTCACCACACGAATTCCCTTCAGACTCCTGCGTCTCCCTGTGATTGTCTTGGAGTCTGACCCAGAGCTGGAAATAATGTAAGGTCATGGCAACAAGCTCAGGCAGGGAGAGACAATCACTCTATGGATCCAGATCAGGGATGCTGGAGAGTCTGCATAAGACGTTAAATCGGTGCCTATCACATCCTGGTCTATGTGCTTTCTTCCACACCTCATGAGACAGGAACGTGCGTTTTCCTATCACCATGTCTAGCCTCGGCCCAGAGGTCAGGAAAGCATAGAAACTTCTAGCCTGAGAAAATAAATTTCCAAAGGAAAGAGTTGAACTGAGTGATGAGAGCCTGAGTCATTGTGTTAAATTTGACAGAAGATACCAATGCATGAGCCAGGGGCGCTGTCCACATTTGGCTCTTTCCGTTCCTACCCTCGGTCCCTCAGCTGGGTGAGTTAGCCCAGGCTCATCTACTCTGTCAGGTCAGCCTCTATCATGGAACCATAAGAACTGCTGACCAAGGCTACCTCCACCCAATCTGTCTACCGGGGAGCTCGGCCTTGGCTTGGAGTAGGGAGAGAAATTGATTCTCTCTCTCTCTCTCTCTCTCTCTCTCTCTCTCTCTTTTTCTTCCCTCCATCCATCTTCCCCCAGTCTGGAAGGCAGCTAGAGAGAGCATCAGAATTCAAGCGCTAAAGCATTTACAAATCCCTAGCACTATATCCCAATTGTTGTGCACAGCCCACCTCCTGAGGCAGTCCTGCTCAAAGACGGATTCTCCAGGTCATTCCAAGCGGAGTTAGTACAGCAAAAACCATTTGCTTACTGTAACTGCCTGCTACGAGTTGCATGTGAAATGTCCTCTTCAGGCTCATGTGTTTAAATGCTTGGTCCCCAGCTGGTGATGTGTGGGAGGCTGAGGAGATGAGGCCTGACTGGTAGAAGTAGGTCACTGGGGTGGATGTGGAGGGCAACAGCCCCTCCCTGCTTCCATCCTGTCTTGGCTTCCCGGCTGACCCTTGTGAGTTGTTGTACCACAGGCTCCTCCTACTACAGACCATGGCATTCCAGGTGCTCCGCTATGCTCACATAATGGACTTCACCCTCCAAACTGTGAGCCAATAGAACCCTACACACACACACACACACACACACACACACACACACACACACACAGATTCAGTTTTCCCTCCTTGGAAAAAGAACCTTGACTTTTAGCTGAGCACTATGCTGACTTGGGTAGGAAGGAGAAACTGCTTTCAGCCTCTTTGCCCTCAGGAATGACCCGGAAACAGAGCTGTGACCACGGAGACTAGAGTGGGAACACGTTGTGGGACTTCCTGGGTAAGAGGGGCTTCCGTCCCCTTTGTTGTCTGGAATGGGGATGGTTTGGCGGAGCTGCAAGAGTCAAGGCGGAAGACTACAGAGTAGGAGTGTGTTCTCATTCACCCATCTGGGCCGAGTGGCACCAGGCAGGCCCGGAGATCCAGATGGAATCTCCTGATGGCCTAATACCACAAGCCATCCATCAGACCAGCCCGAACTGCCCTCTTCTAAACATGTTTGACTTGCTAAAGAGACTACAGTTCTAATTTCTCCAAGTCTCTGTTGACTGGAGGGTTCTGCCCTGTGCCTCTGACCCCAGCCCTAGAGGACTGGCTTACTCTCTTCTGTTCCCATGACCCCTCTGTGGCCTGCTGCATTCAGCTAGGATTATCTCCCTGTGTTTACATTCTCTACTTGACTGAGAATTCGGTGAGAGGGGGAAGCACATTTTAGTCATCTCCAGATACCTCCTACCTTTTTCCTGGCACACAGAAGACACCTACTTAATATTTTTCAGTGTTTACAGGAGAAAGTTTCCAAGGTAAGATGCAAAAGCTATGTAATCACAGTTGGGGCCCATGGGGAAGGGTAGAGGGAGAGAGTGGAGGAAGGGAGGGGAGAAAAATGTTTAGCTCAATAAAAATAACTTTAAAAAAAGATTCAGAAGCTAGCTGGAGTTGGCACGCCCTATGTTCTTTGTCTCTGGGGTAATTCTCGCCTCTGCAGATAAACTCACAGTGACAAGCATTGGGATCTCCTTGATAGCCAATTGCAGTGCTAGGACCAGAAGGCCGGGTGAAAAGGGCCTTTGTTGGCACTCTACCCACTTACCCAGAACCTTCCCCCTCACCACCGAAAACAAAATCAGGGCTTTGTTTAGGCAAAGTGCAGTTACATTTCTGAGTTCTCGGGCTCCAACAAAAGTTTAGGAGTGGAAAGAAACCATGCTCCCACCTTTGCTCTTTGCATTACCAAGGCCGTATTTACCTAACACATCCAAGTTCTGAGTACATTTGCCTTCCAGCTGCCTTCCCATCAGCAGGCATCCTGCCACCTCTGAATTTGCTTCTGTCCTTTCTTCTATAAACAAGCTCATTTAATAAAAAATATGCCCTCTAATAAATGCCGGGCATTTTGTAAGTGCTAGAAATATAAAAATAAATTGTGATTACGTGTTGAGTTTCTGCATGAAATGTGCACAGACAAAGCATGATTTGGACTGCCACTGTATGCACCCATGGGTCAGAAAAGTGGTAGCCTCAAAAAAATACCTGAATTCTGGAACAATCAATAGAGGTTTCATGGAAGCAAGTGTATGGGGCTGGCACATGAAGGACCAACAGACTTCACCTGAAGAATAATGGAAGAGTGGGCATATTATGCAAATAAGAGTGGGTGAGAAATGCCCTAGAAGATCTGGGCTTGCTCTATGGGGGCAAGGTGGTCTGAGGCAAGCCTGGACTTCTGGGCAGGGGCCAGGCTAAGCAGAACCCAGACAGTGTTCCAGTTTGGACTCTGCCTGCAGGCAGACTGCAGGTAGGGACAGTTTTTGCTGGTGGTGATGGGGAACCTTGTTACCCAATCATCTTTAAGAAGTGGGTCTTAGTTAAGGTGTGGCTTCACTGGGACCCAGGGTAAAACATGTGCACTTCAAAAAATAGGGGGAAGTAATAATAGTGGGTAATAGAGTGAATATTTGTGAGATATGTTTTATGAATAATTTACATTGGTATAGGTTTTGCATATTGATACAAGTTCAAATTATATTTGTTATTTCTGTTTACAATATTTGTGCACCTATGCAAAGTTATTCTGTCAGATTGTATACATGCATGTTTCTGCCTCTATTTAGGACATTTTGTATATTGATACAACCTTTAGTATATATTTTCATATTGTATTATATATTATTCTTACCTCTGAACAAGATACTTATACTGTTTACATTTTGAGGTCATTGTCCTCAATTGCTACACATTTGTTTACAGATTATTTAATGTCCTGACATGAAGCCTTAGTCTTTAAGTTATACTGGTATTAAATATTATAGGTCAATAGATGTTCATGTTTGTTATACATACAATCAGATTAATTAGGTTCTTTAGATACACAGACATTGTTTTCTGCCTAGATAGGTAATCTTCAACCACTTCAAGGATCTGTAAAACATGACATTTAAATAACTTAGGGTTCTGTTGACATGAGACATGATTGCTCCTGACAGCACCAATCTATTCCCAAAAGAATGTTGAACACCAAAGACATTCCACTCAGACTTTGTTTCTTCTTGGCACAATTGGCCTTTGGGCAAGGAACTGCCCATGCCTCAACCACTGACAAAGTACATGGTACCTGGAAATGGATACACAGGTCACAAGGAAAAGGACTGTCAAATCTTGCCAAGACAGGCTAAGACAGTTATAAAAAAATTTCCTGCCTCTGAAAATGGTCTGTCAATTACACTAGGCCTTAGCCAAAGTTGGTTGCTTCAACACTGCAAATGAGATTTTGGGAGATTGCTCAGGTAGTTAATTGTCTCTGTCATATTCTGCTCGCTTTGGATGCTATTTGATTGCACTTCCTGCCTGCTCAAGTAATATTATCTCCCTCCTCAGGCCTTCAATGGGGTTGAAGATTAGATAATGATTACTCGTGATTTAGCCAAGCTTGTTTCCAATGCAAGATTTAGACTCCTTAAAATAAAATGTTTATTAAAACATTTGTCATGTGTTCTTTGCTTAATATTGCTTATGTTGTTTATAATTTTATACTTGATATCTGTTCTTATGGTATATAGTTTTGTATTGGGTTTGTATAGCTCTTGTTTAGACAAGGGGGAGATGATGGGGAACCTTGTTATCCAATCATCTTTAAAAGGTGGGTCTTAGTTAAGGCATAGCTTCACTGGGACCCAGGGTAAAATGTGTGCACCTCTGCACGCTCTTTGCGCCTTTTCCTGCAGGACATTGCTGTGCTTGGATTTCTCATTTCCTGTTTTGTGAGTTTTCCCCTAATAATAAATAAAATGTAATTGTTTTATCCTTAGCTAGCCTGGTTATTTTAACATGGTGGCATACGCAATTGCATTGCTTATGTTTAGCCTGCTTCAGAGCAATCACTCTGGCAGGAGCACAGAGAATGCAGGAGGGAGGACAGAATAGCAGTTCTTGAAAAAAACTCAGATGCAAGAAGGCATGATGGGCAGGAGAGGGGGAGGGAATAACAAGAGGAAATGAGGTCCTGGAGACAGCGAGACTCGGTACCTACTAAGTATGGGGTGATAGTTTGTGCTCTTAAACAGGGCACATGGTTGGTAAATTTGAGACGGAAGACTCTCCACTATTCCTACTTCTGTTCAATATTAACTTTCTAGAGAGAAGACGTTACAAGTAGAGGGGGCAAGCTCTGGGGCACAGGCCCTAGCAAAAACTGGGTGTAGGGGAGATGTTGGCCCTGCATTTCCCACTGTCATCTCTAACCCAGCCCCACTAACCCAGAGTGACCCCAACCTTCTTGGTGCCCAACTCTGTACCCTAGACCATGCCAGCTTCTCATTTTCATATGACAGACAGCCCAGAACAGAAGATGTGCACTGTGCTATCGACATCCATGAGCATCTCTAAAGCAGGGGAAGGGCACTGCCTCCTGACCAGCAGATGCTGGTTACATAGTCACAGTCAACATGCTGAACACTAGAGAAGGCCCAGCATGGTAGTGACAGATCAGGAGAAGGGACAAGAGAGGTTGTCACTCCTATGAGCTGGAAGGATGCTGGAAACTAGCGCACTGCTATCACACAGACAGATCCAGAAAATACCAGAGTCAGGGGCAGGTGCCCTAACCACTAGGTCATCAGAAGTGCCGCCTGTGCCAGATCTGTGCTTTACCAGCCTAAGCTATATGGTAGTTTTTACCATGCCCGTGTCCCTGGGGAGAAGAAAGCGGGGGGAGGGGATGGCAGCAAATTGAGGCTCTTAGGCGGCAACAAATAGCAAGAACATGTTTGAATGGTAAGATAGTTGGGCATTCATGTTGTTTCCTGGACACACAGGGAGAGGACTGGGTGTGAAATATCTTAGGCTTATTTCAGCTTTTTCTGTCTAGCTGTTTTTGGAAAGTTCCAGTCAAAATCTATTACCAGTGAAGGAAGATTCTCAAGGACCCTTAGAATCTGGACGACTGGGCTAATACTCAGAATCAAGGAGTGTCCTGGCTGTGGTGTCTAAAACACTGTCATCGCTCCCAGGAAACTGTCAAAGCGACTGCTGCCAAGGACATCTCTTGGCTGCCTTCTCCCTGAGCTCAGAGAGGATGGGTTAACACTGGCTCAGCTCCCTGAGTCTGGCCTATCAGTAACTGATGCTCCTTTACATTCGGGACCGAGCAAAGATTGCTTTATCTGGGTGCTTCCAGGTAGTAAGAGCCACTGGTAACCGTGCTAGAACTAGAGTGGACTTCAGGGTGAAGTGGCTCAGCCCTTGACTTTACAGAAGAAGCGTCAACCCGGTGCAGCCATGTGACTCATACTATGAGCTCAGAATTGTGTCCCAGCCAAGGAGAGCTGCTGCAGCCAGAGATGGGTGGTCCAAATAGCATCTAGAAAGTCTGCCTGCATTTATCCAGCCATGTGGAAGGAAGCAGGGAAGAGACGCAACTGACAGACAAGTACCCCAGTTCCCCACTGACATAGCAATGGCCCAGCAGCATGCCTGTCAATCAATGCAAAGCTGCCGGAAGGTTAATTCTCAGCGTTCTGAGTTCAGGTTCACAAAATTCTCCTGACCCCTAGATCCTGGGGTTCTTGAAAGTAAAGTAGTAGGTTCTTTGAAAGATACTATGGGTCTTTTGAGGTCAGTCCACTGTTGTAACCCCACATCTGTTAAGACATTCAATGCTCTGAATCTGGTCAACATGACTCACTTTCTCCCAGCTGGAGTAACTCCATTTACACCCTTCTGTAAGATTCTTTTGGAAGAGCTGATTGAATCTTCTTACCTTTAATGACAAGCATCATCTAGCCTCTCTCATCTGATGAATTTGGGCAGAGTCTTAGATAGGGTTTCTATTGCTGTGAAGGACACCATGATCACAGCAACTCTTAGAAAGGAAATCATTTCATTGAGGTGGTGGCTTGAGTTCAGAGGTTCAGTCCATTATCATCATAATGGGGAACCTGACGGCATGTATGCAGACATGGTGCTAGAGCAGTAGCTGAGAGGCTTACATCTCCCTGGCAACCGGAAGTCAACTGGGCAGTATCCTGAATACAGAAAACCTCGAAACCAGCCACCACAGTGACACTCATCCCCCAACAAGACCTTACGTTCTCTAACAAAGCCACATGCCTTAATAGTATCACTTTCTATAGGATTATGGGGACCAATTACATTCAAACTGCCACTGGCAGCATTATCTAGCATATTTGAAGTAGCGAGTGCAGTTTTATGCCTTACAGGCCGCCAGCCATGAAGACTGACTGGTCTTAAATGAGCAGTCAAACCATAGAGCCTATTGCCTGTATGGTGGCAATGTATCCTAGGCCACTTTCTGTGCCCTACCCTCTTCTAGGTGACCTCCCCTCCCCTTGTTCTGGTGCCCAGGATCTAATGGGTCTCCTTAGTCTATCTTTCCTAATAAAACCCGTCTTAGAACTAACTTCCTGGGGGATGTGTTGGAGCAGGGGCTGAGCTGTCCTCCTCAGACAACCCTTGAACTGGAGTCACCTCCTCTTCCAGTAGTTACAGAGAGCCCCATCATATTCAGTTATGCAGTTCCTCTTGCCTTTAGAGGAGGCCCCTCCCAGAATGCCCTTCAGCCCATCCCACCCGCATACAAAGACTTCTCTGGATTCCGTCTTGGGCTTGTAACAAGTTGCATAATCATGGGCTGTCACATAAATAGTCGTAGACTATAATATAAACAACACCCAAAGCCTCTTGTTCTGTGCAAATACACAGTGTGATAAACATTGGATGGATGGATGGTGATTGCTTCCAATTGACCAGCTGTCTGAATCTTTGGTCAGGATTACTGCAGCACAGTTTTAGACATAAGAACAAATAACCGCGGACTCTTTGGTGAACTCATATCTAATGACAGCAGAGGGATTGATTGATTCTGTGGTTCAAATAGAAACCTGTCGCATGAGGGCAGGTGAGGCACAATGCTGGCATGCGGGTGAAGAGCTCCTTCCTATCTCTGCATGAAGAGGATATCTAGAGTCAGTTGGATTCCATCAATAACTCTGGGTGTGTCTTATAATTACTTTTCAGCCCCAGTATAACCTAAGGATACGATACCCATTTTACTGAGGAGGAATGAGGTCAAAAGACACAACTGGTTTCTAATACGATTTTCGATCTGGCCTCAGATCTGTCCAGCTACAGCACCAGAGGCATTTCTGCACCTGGTAACCTTTCCAAGGTCTGATGAACTTTCCTGTGAAATAGAAAAGCACCTTCTTGAATGTGCCCAGCTAGATGGAACAGGGATGAAAAAGTAATTGCTACCCAGAGGCTACAGGCTTCAACGGCCTAGAAGTGGCCCAGGATCCCCTCTGCAATGTGAACATCACAGGTCAGACTAAGAAGAAAGAAGCTTGGGGATCAAATGTCAGGAGGCAAGATGTCACATCTGACTGGGGGTTGGTTTCTAGGTTCCTTGGTGCCCCAGCATAGCAACTAGGATGATGGTTCTTTGGTCAGTGAGATAGCAAACTGTGTTTAGGAATTCAAAGTCGATTGCACAATCTGAATATATTTCATGCCACTGAACTGTACCTTTAAAAGGACTACAATTATGTATACATTTTATGCCATGTGTGCATGACCATAATAAACCAAAATCAGTATAAAAGGAAATAAATCTATAATTAGATAAAATAACATTGTCAAACACAAGAGGCATCCAATGCCACAAGAACAAGGACCCTCAGTATCCCCCTTTGGATTCCAGGCCAAAAAAAAAAAAAAACTGTTTCAGGAAGGCATGCCTTGAAAATTGAGCCAAGAGGGATGAATAAAAAAAAATCAATCAGCTGCCCATCCACTGAGTCCATAGGACCAGATATGAACTGTCAGGTCACTTAACATGGTCAAAGGTTGATTCATCATGGCGCCCATTATAATTATTAAAGATAACAGCTGGCATTTATTGAACTCTTGCTCCCTACAAGGCGCCAAGGTTGGCTTTGGGCTTATCAGATGGGGCTGGCTTGCTGAGGCCAGTCTTAGGGAGGAGCCAGGGCACAGTAGAGCAGCAAGACTACAGGGCTGATATTCAGTGGGCTGCCTGGTTGCCTGCCTTTCTGGGTGGTCTTTGCAGTGAACAGTGAGTCCATGACTGTGGTTGGTTGATAACATTGCTTAAGATAAAATTAGCTTAAGAGAATATGCATTTCCTTGTAAAGTCCAGTTTGCTTTTCAACTAAGATTCCTCCAAAGAATTCAAAGAACTGGGACATGACTGTGAACCCAGTGTTCTAACTTGCTCAGAGTATTTGCTTTGATGAAGAGCCACGGCCTCCTTGGACAGGGAATGAGTCAGGTACAGGAATGGATAAGTCAGTGGCTTTCAACCTGTGGGTCACAGCCCCTTCAGAGTTGAATGACCCTTTCACAGGGGTCACATATCAGATGTCCTGCGTACCAGATATTTGCATTATAATTCATAACAGTAGCAAAATTACAGTCATTAATTAAATAGCAACAAAATAAACTTAGGGCTGTGGGTAACCAGAACATGAGGAACTGTATTAAAGGGTCACAGCATTAGGGAGGTTGAGAACCATGTGATAAGCGCTTGTCTTGGATAAGGGAAAGACTTTTTTGTGTGTCTTGTTCCCATTGAATCCTTCCATGGTCCTATCCCCTAACTACCAGACATATTGGTTACATACAGATAAAGTCCAGGAGAAGCCTGGCTGCCTGGTCCCAGTTTCTCCAGACATCCAGGTGCAGAAGCCCTCCTCAAATGCAGCATCCAGTGTTTCGTTCTCTGAATAACCCAGCAAGGGACTGTCTCTCTGAAGCTGAGCTCTCTGCTATCCTCATTGTCCTCCCAGCCCTCTGCCTCCTCATTGCTCATTCTTGTCCACTCTTACCATTTCCCGTAAGCACTAGCCGAGCCCATCTCATTGAAAACTGGCAGACAACTGGCCTTTTTGGCATCTGCTTTGCCATGACTCATGTCTCCCATTACCAAACCCCCATCAATGCTGGGACACCACCTCCTGCAGGACATGGCAGCTTGCCTTCAGGAAATGTTCCAAAATGGCCATTTGAGTATTGGTTCATTGTATTAGTGTCCCACAGTCTGGAGATCTGCAGTCTCTTTCAGAGGGACAATGTTTTGGTTCTCTATCAGTACTTGGGCCAGGTGGTCACCTGGATGCCAAGTGGAGGTGATGAGGGAGAGGAGAGGCATCTAACTTCTTCAATGGATTCCCTGGGGTTGTCCCTTCCTTTGATTCTTGCCTTAGAGACACATGGTACTGCTGCACTGCCAGGACATTTGGAAGTTTCTCTGGAATAAAAGGCTCTTTTTCCTTTCTTCTTTTTTTCTTGTAAGATTAGAAATAAGCTCGCTACATTTAATGAACTTATAACTACTTGACCATACACATTGGACTTTCAAAAAATATATATACTCTGCTCTTCCATTCTCTTTATCCTTCCAGCCCTCTGCCTTCTTCTTTGGCCTCTCTTAACGAATGCTGATGAAACATATGACATAGACCCACACTGCCCCCCTTTTCAAGATAGGGCTGAACACAGGACCTTGTGTATGCTATGTAAGGACTTGGCCACGGAGTTACATCCCCAACCCCCCCATACATACCTGCCGTCTTAAATAAATATTCCTGGCCATTTGTCCTTTGTGGCTAAGGTCTTTCTTGCCCAATTGTGTCTGTCGTCCCCAGCAATATTACAGAGCATGGGTTAATCAATCAATCAATCACTGTGCCCACCCCTGTGGAATACAATTACCTTGAAGACACAGAACTAAGAGACTACAACCTTCAGTGCATTTACATGGGCAAGGTAAGGGGTGGATTGAGCTGTACTCTCTGTCATGCGGTGCCATGTGTGTCCTACTGAGTCTGTGGCTCCTGCTGGTTTGTAGACATCCAGGGTCAGCAAGACAAACCCAGGCCTTACCCTAGTCATTCTCAGTTCCCAAAAGGGAAGACAGAAGATCTTTTGGGTGGTAACACAATAAACAGGGCCTTGCATCACAGGACCCACCATGGTAAGGGGGCTACTTCTCAATAACAGGAGAGTTACCACTTCCACTCTGAGCTTCCTTTGTATCCAGGCTCACATATTTCCTGCCTGGAACTCTCACCTGCCAAGTACCTTGGAGAAAAGGAAGAACCCATCCAGGAGCCTGGCTGGTTCCTCTCTTCCTACTGGTAATGTTGGATTTAGTCATACTGGTGAAGGGTTGGCAGCCTTGATTAAAATAACCAGAACTGTGGGCTTCAGCCTTAGGTCCGTTCTGATCATGAAGGGCTGTGTTTTCAAAGCCCAGCCTGAGAAGATGGAAGCAGAGACTGAGTGGCCCTCACAAACATAGTTTCACAGGGGAATGCGCAAACCATTGCTCATTTGAGAAGAGTGTGTGGTGTGCCTTCTCTCTGCAAACTCTGGGTTAGACTTGGAGGTGGAGGGTTGGTGGTGAGAAAGCAGTCTGGCCTGTCCTATGGGAGCCCAGAACCCATAGACAATGTGAGCAGGTGAGTAGGTACCATTCCCACAGCGGACAGAGGCCAGGCTGGGAAAGAGTAGCTGTGACCTCTAAATGGCAGGTGACTCCTGCTGAAGCAACATCCTGTCCTCGTTCACTTTCTGTCGCTGCGATAAACAGAACAACCAAAAGAAATTTGGGGGAGAAGGGGTGTGCTTGACACTTCCAGGTCAGTCTGTCACTGAGGGATGTCAGAGCTGGAACTCAGGCAGAGACCAGGGAGGGGCGCTGCTTACCGGCTCCCTCTCTCTGCTCTCTTCTTCAGTCCAGACCCACCTGCCTAGGGATAGTGCTGCCCGCAATGAGCTGGGCCCTCCCACATCCATCAGCTGTCAAGAAAATAACCTCAGAGAAATGCCCACAGGACAAGCTGATAGAAGAAATGCCTCAGCTAAGGCTCCCGCTTCCCAGACGCATCAAAGCTGACAACCAAGATTAGCCTTCACACCTTTGATTTCCATGAGGAGGGAGACTGTGGCAAATCCAGGGTCTGGGAGAAGCCCACACTAGAAGTCGAATTGTAATCCTGTTCCATGTAACCAAACCACAGGGTTGTAGTGGAATGGTGGGAAGTAAGAGACCAGGCCTTGCACGGGCTCAATGCTCATACAAAGAGCTGGACCTGGGGCAGACTTGCTATTCACAGGGAACTCTCTTTGATTAGCAAATCCCCCAGATGGAGGTCCTCAGAAAGAATGTGGGCTTAGGTGATTAGGTGATTAATTCACTGAAGATGAGGGGAAGGGTGGAGCATGGGTGTTGGAAATAATGATTCTCGCTGGCATCTGTGTCGTGACATTTATCAAAACAGAATCCTGGTGCTCAGTCAGATTAGCTCTATTGAAATTTGCAAGAGAGAGAAAGAGAGAGAGAGAGAGAGAGAGAGAGAGAGAGAGAGAGAGAGTGCTTGGGCCAGACCTTTAATCCCTGTACTTGGGGAGGTAGAGGCAGGCATGCTTTCTGTGAGGTTCAGGCCAGGGCTACAGTGAGACCCTGTCTGATGACTGGAGGGAGACAAACTAATGGAGAGAGACAGACAGATAGACAGACACACACACGGGGGGGGGAGAGCTGGGACTTGACTCCGTCGGCCCTTCCTCAGCTCCTCTCACTAACATGCCACAACCCAGCTCCTCTTTGGGTCTCTATAGTGTTGCTTCATAGAAGCCAAGCAAATCCTTCTCCTCCAGTTGGTCTCCAGAGCACTCCAGACAGAGCCTGGCTGGACTGAGGAAGTGGGGTGTGAGCTCCTCACAAGGCCTTGACCTCCCATATAAGCACATGTCGAGCAACATAGCGGCCTGCAAATTCGACACAGGCCATTGCTTCTGAGACACAGAGGCATCCTGTCTCCTCAGTCTGCAGCTCAGTCTCCCTGCTGCTCCCTCTCCTCTGGTCCTAGTTCACAGGCCACCACACCCCTAGTCCTATGATACTCTTCTAGTAGCAGAGCTGGCTGTCAGTGTCTAGCTGGAACCCAGTTTCCTAGATATCTCCAGACAATTGCACAGGCAGGAGCAATGTCCTCTCCTCCAATAACAAAGATAACCAATGGGTGGAGATGTTCAGAAAGTAGTCACCTCAAAAGTCATCATTGAATTTAACTGTGAGTGGGACGTGAGGCTGACTCAGTCTCTGTTAGTAAAGAAAGGACATAGGTCCCTAGGTCCCTACAATTCAAAGGTCATTGCATTCTTTACCTCATAGGTATGTGTTGCAGCCTTGTCCCTCTACCACCTTAGTATGCCTGCAGTTGGAGGAAGGGCTTTCATAGTGGCAAACAAGTTAAAGTGGGGCCTTAATCCATCATTACTGGTGTCACTATAAGAAGAGCTCTGTGGGAACACAGACCCACACAGCGGAGACCATTTGAAGACATGGGGAAGAGACGGTATCGACAAAGCAGGAGTCAGGGTCTCAGGAAACCAACCCTGACCATATGTGGGTTTCAGGCTCTCAACCTCCCAGACTATGGGAAACTTAATGTCTCTGCTTAAGTTGCCTCACTGCAGAGAGTAGTCCGCATAGAGTGCTGGAAGTGTGCTGGCAAGGACATGCGATCTGTACTATGGGCACAGAGGGGAAGGAGGTGGCCCCTAGGGAGCAAGGAAGCTAGCCCGGAAGATTCCCATTGAGCACCAGAGTGGACTGGCTGGATCCATATCTCTCAGGCATGCCACCTCCTAAGAGAGAGTGGCTCCACAAAGAAGTCAGACAAGGAAGATACCAGCACATCCAAAAGGAAAGATGCAGCGAGGGTAGACACGTGGGGGACAGGGATTGGCGTGAATGGAGGGTAGAGACTTTTGGTATAGGAAGAAGAAAGCTAGTGACAGAGGCAGTGACTTGTAGCAGGGCTGGACCACAGAGACAAAGACAAGTTACCTGGAAGGAGGGAAGCAGAGTCAGGGAAATGGGAGTAGAACAAGGAAGAAAAACAGAAAAACGTGGCTAGGCACCGCTCCCATAGAACGAGCAACCCCACTGCAATCCATGACTGTCGCACAATATACGTGCATCAAATTACCATACAGGGCTCTGCAGGTGTGTGGGCACGGGGTGCAGCAACTGAAAAGTAACGTTAAAAGGTTTATAAGGCAAGGAAGGGACCAACCAGATGCTGGAAACAGCTAGGGACTAGGAGGGAAAACAGCAGTGATCACACTGGGGATCAGTGAGCAACCCTGGCCCTTATGTCTGCTCATCTGAAATATTTATCTCTATATTTGAATGCATAAACAATGCAGGAGCCCGGGTGCAGTGCATCCTCTCCCCAGGTCTTATGAGATTTTCTGTGAAAGTGTTCCTGGAAGAGGCAGTTAATGCTTACACTCGCTTGTCCTGCGATTGATTGTCGAGCAGCAGGCCAGCTCACTTCCTTCCTGGGAGTCCTGCACTGAGATCCTGGGATTCTGAAAGGACCATGTGCCTCAAGGAGATCAACAAGGGGGTACGGATGCCTATGTAAGAAGATCCTGCTCCTGTCCATTCACACAGGGCCTCCTGTTTAACCTATTGCAAGCTGGCTTTCGCGGGAGCCTCATCTTTCTATAGGCATGGAGGCCAAGAGTGTGCAAACGGAATTTTATTCTAGTTTATCCAGGTTACTAGCATAGAAAAGTTGGAAGATGGTAGTAGCTTGGATACTGTGTAATTTAACACTGGGTAAACTGAAGCTTTCTGGGATTCAAGTGCCATAGATGACACTGGAACTTGAATGCTGTGGCTCTGAAACCGGATGTCATAACACAACAGCCACTGGTGAATTCCTCCCAATAGAAATACTCCAGCTCTAAACCTCCAGAGGGCCACAGGACAAGAGTGAAGGGAAAGAGAGAGCAGGTAATGCTGGCCTTAGTCCTGCGTGACACCTGCTCCAGGATGGGCCAAACACAGCAGATTTCTCTGTGCACACTTTCTAGCTGCTAAGTTAGAATGTTCTGGGTCCTGCTAGACTTGGTTGAGAGGAGATGGCCGGGGCAAGGGTGGGTGGGTAGAAGGCAGACTCTGCATACCACCATGAAAGGCTTCTCCAAAGAGAGCCACCAGTTGTGGGCCCACGAGGCTACACATTTAGCAGAAACTCTATAGTCTCCCCAGGGCATTACTATAGCGAGAAATGTTCCCACAATAAAAGCGTGGGCTGTGGTAGACATTGTCCCAGCCTGCAACAGACAGAGGACTTTGTATCCAGCCACCCATTTTTAGGGTGCTTTTAGCTGACACAGTATGACTGTGGGCAGCTGGTATCCCATCTATCTGTGAGGTGGTCAGACGTGGGTGGCACTGCCAGCTCCCGGGGAATGCTGGGACAGAAGTGCCCGGGTGGAAGAGAGACTGCCACACTAGAGGAGATGAGAGGTCAGCACAGATGACCAAGTGGAATGTCAAAGTCCCTTGGCTCAGGAATTATGCCAACTGAGCTGTCAAGTTCTGGGAATCCAAGCCTTTCCAACAGTCTGGGATTCCCTTACACACTGCTTCCAGCTGGGTTTGCCTCCACCGTCTCTGTAAATGCTTTTGTACATCTCAGGACCACAAGCTCCTCCTCTGAGCCACTAAGGCAGGTTTCAGGTCAGTGTCACGAAACAGGTGAGTCTACCAGGGCTGCTGAAAATCAGGTTGCCAAGGTAACAGAGCCCCCAAGCAAAGTTGGCATATGGCCAGCAAGCAGCTGGCCTCTCTGAGCACCTATCAAGCCAGATGTTTACACTGATAGTGTTAACAGTCTCTTCTGACAGCAGGCAGTCACATGAATTAGGTCAAATTAAGACATGCTGTAACTACAAAAAACATGCCAAAAATCCAAGACCTACTACAAAAATGCAAAAAAATGGCCCAGTGAAATATTTACACTGAAATTATTTACATTTTGAGATGATAATGTTAGTCTTATGCTGGATTTAATAAAGTAGACATTAAAATTCATTTTAACTATTTCTTTTTCCTATCAGGCATCACTGTTCTTGTGGGGGCATTTCATTTAAGGAGCCACCCCTGGGTTTTAACTTCAGTGGTGTTATCTGGGATGCACTAGCAATGTGGTGCCGGGTGGCATAATTATGCCTGTTAGTTACTAACTAGGATAAAATGTGTAAATATGTGTGGGGTGGAGATGATACAGGACATGAGACTGGTATCATCCCAGTCCCTTGCTTCATTCGCCCTCTTGGAAGCCACGGCTAAAGAGCCACAGCTCAGGCCCTCAGCTACTACCACTGTAGAGTCAGGGGTAGCACCTGGAACAAGACATTTTTCTGATGAGGGATGAGATTTTTATTGCTTCTCTCTCATGCTTTAGAAACAGACTTAAAATATAGGGCTGAAAACATGACCTAATAATACAATGATTCTTTATTCTATGTCCTATCTTAGTGGTGGGTATATGTATATACACAGATGCCAAAATTGAATAGAACCAAATGCGTGTGCGCATATGTGCCGCCTATATTATTACCTACAGATATATGTGAATCTATAATTATCACAAAGTTCAAGGCCATATTGGTGCACCATGCTTGAAGCAACGTTGTTTATAGCAGCCAAGAGGCAGAAGAATCTAAGTATCCATTAGCAGATGAGTGGCCAATGAAATATGTATATATGTATAAAGGAGAATATTGTTTAGTGTTGAAAGGGAAGGAAATGCTGCTGCATGCTAGAGCTGGAATGAGACTTGAGAACAGCATGCTATGTGAAGCTATACTTAGAAAGGCAAATGCTACTCAGTTCCACTTACATGAAATTACAGAGTATTAAGACTCATAGAGACAGAAGGTAGCACAGTGGTCACCAGAAACACCTACGAATAAACAAAGAGGAGACAGATTTCTACAAGGAAAACTTTAAAAGACTGAAGAAATAAGTTGAGGAAAATACTAGAAGATGGAAAGATCTTCCAGGCTCTAAGTTAGGCAGAACTAATATTATGAAAATAGCTGTATTATTGAATGCACTTTATACAGATTATATGCAGTTCCCATAAAAATTCTAGTGATAGCCTTCACAAAAATTGGGGTAAGGAAATGCTGAAATTCATTTGGAAATACAAAAGACTCTGGAAAGCCAAAAGAATAAAAACAATGCTGGTAATATCACTGTAACTGATCTTAAATTATACTACAGATGCATAGTAACAAAACATGGTAACCATGATAAAACAGGCAAGTAGACTGAACGGAATAGAGGACACAGAAATAAACTATATAGCTGTAGCAACCTACTAATTGGAGATAATATCAAAAATCTCCCCTGGAAGAAAAACCACTTCATCAATGAATGGCGCAGGGAAGACTGAATATCTATACATAGAAAAATGAAACTAGAACCATAGCCCTCATTCTGCACAAAATCTATTCAAAATGAATCACATATCTTATTGTAAGACCTGAAACTTTGACATTGCATGCAGAAAACACAGAAGAAACATACCAAGATAGAGACATAGGCAAGAAATTACTGAAACTCAAAAGCACAGGCTATAAGCCTGATGATTGACAAATGGGGTCACATGATGTTTGAAACACTCGTGCACAGAAAAACAGTCACCAGAGTGACACAGCAGTTTTCAGAATGCAAGAAAATCTTTTCCAAATACACCACAGAGGAGTTAATATTCAGGATATGTAAAGAACTATGGAAATTATATACCTAAATTAAATCAACCAGTCAGTTAATGGATTCATGAATTGAACGAACAGTCCCCAAAAGAGAGAACACAAATGCGCAATAAATATTTTAATAGGTGTTCAACATCCTTAGTCATCAGGGAAATGCAAATCAAAGCCATTTTGAGATTCCGTCTCACCACAGTCAGAATGGATGACATCAAGATAACAAATTACAACAGATGCTGGCAAGGATGCAGGGGAAAAACCCTTGTACCCTGCTGAAACAGATGTAAGCTCTGCTCTTCCAGCGGACCCAAGTTTGACTCTCGGCACTCCCATCAGGCAGCTCACAGCAATCTGTAACTCCAGCTCCTGGGACTCCAACTCCTCTGGCCTCTGTGGGCATACACCTTCATGCCCACATAGTCCACTCACACACACATAATTTTAAATATTTAAATAAAGCAAACTAAAAATATACCTAATGTATGATCTAGCTATACTACTTGAGGGTATAAACCAGGGCTATAAATACACCATGGGCTTTTATTCTGCTGTAAAGAAAAATGAAATTATGAGATTTTTCAGGAAAGCGGATAAATCTGGAAATCATGTTAAATCAAGTAAGCCAGGCTCAGAAAGACAACCTCACATGTGGATCCTAGATTTACATGTTTATAAGTATGTATATGTAATACTCTATCATGAAACTTTCAAGGGGAGCAGGGGAGGGACCAAGAAGAGATCTTACAGAAGTAGAGAAGGAGGGAAAAAAATAAAAGTAATAAAATACATGTAACATGAAAGGAGGAGGGCTGAGAGGAAAAGAGGGGGACCAGCAAGAGGCTGCAGGAGACGGGGAGCAAGGGAGAAGGGAAACGAAAAACAAAATGTAAGCCTGGTGTTGGTGGCAGTGCACACCTTTAATCCCAGCACTTGGGAGGCAGAGACAGGTGGATCTCAGAGTTCAAAGCCAGTCTGGAGTGAGTTCCAGGACAGCCAGAGCTACACAGAAAAACCCTGTCTTGAAAAACCAATAGGTAGATAGATAGATAGATAGATAGATAGATAGATAGATAGATAGATA
>LOEQ01003413.1:79233-91255 GCA_001685075.1 Bramus lutescens
GGGAAGCTCAGGGGCTGGGACCTCTGAATGAAAAGGAGAAAGCAAGGTAAAAACAGGCTTTCATCTGCCTCTGCTTGATGGTGGATTCAGTGTGGCCAGCTGCCATGACTTCTCTGTCATGATGGACCGAGCACAAAAACAGACACTCACACAGTTGGAATAGAATAGAGAGCCCAGAAATACACCCACACAGCTACAGCCACCTGGCTTTCGACTGTCAAAATATACTGGGGAAAAGGGCAACCTCTTCAGCACACAGTGCTAGGGAAACTGACTCTTCACAGTGGAAGAATGAAATAAGTCTGTGTATGAGAATACATTCAAAATGAATCAAAGGCCTTAATGAAGACTTTAAATTACCAGATGAAAATGTTGGTAAAAAATCACCTCAAAACATACACAAGGACTTTCCACAAAGACTCCAAGAGCACAGATAATAATCCTGAGAATTGATCAACAGTGTTACATGAAATGCAGAAGCTGCTGCACTGCAAACGAAACCATCAGAAGAGCAGAGCCGGCTACAGGATGGGAGAGCATCTTTACCAGCTACACATCCAAAAGGAGGGTCACAGAACGTATAAAGAACTGCAAAGGTACGATGCAAAAAAAAAAAATCCTTCCAGTCTGTGCACGGACTAATGAAGGGAACAGGCAGGTCTGAAAAGGACACGGCGAGTGACAAGGACCTGGAACAGTGCTCCAAATCCTCAGCATCAGAGAAGTCCAGTCGGAATACCAGCACCAAGGACATAAATGACAGGCAGAGCTGGCAAAGATGTGGGGAAAGAACCACTTATACATTGCTGATAGGACTATAGCATAACACAGTCACTATGGAAATCAGCATGGGGGTTCCAAAAAGCTAAAGTTGTACCTATTGTATGAGCCAGCTATATAACTCCAGTGTATATACCGGGAATTCAAGTCAACATACAGATGCACTGTCATAAAAGCTAAGAAAGGGAACCTATCAACACGTTCATAGATAATGATGATGTGGTACATATACACTGTGAAATTCTATTCTGCCATAAAAATATAATTATGACATTCTCAGGAAAATGGATGGAACCGAAAACCCTTATGTTAGGTGAAATAAGTCAAACCCAAGAAGACAAATATCATATGTTTTCTGCCATCCATGGAGCCTAGATTTAAATGTACAGGTGTTAGGGTGGGAAGATGGCTCAGCCGATTCCACTGTTGATGCTCTATCATGAGGACCCAAGTTCAATTTTCAGAACCTACATTAAGCTGGGTGTAGTCGCATACATCTGTAATCCCAGCGTCTATAACAAGGTAAAAGGCAGGGACTGGAGACGAGGATTGTGAACTGGAGAAAGGCAAGGAATGCTTAGAACTTGAACTCTTTTTACCAAGTGGGAGAATTGTCCTGCAAAGGGCACGACCCCTAGAATTTGGATAAGTGCCTTTGACTCTGTGCCTAGCCTTCCCTCTGTGTCAACACAAGTGTCTGGCTTGGGAGGAGGGCCCGGTCAATGGTACCCGAGAGGTTTCTGGAGTTCCACATCTTTGTCTAGATTGCTCGGCTGCTTCCTGGCCCAGGGATTATTCTTTGTCTCCAGCAGTCCCCTGAACTCTGGATCCCAGGTCCCCTGTTGTCCATCTGTTATAGCTAGCCATGGTCTTGCTGCTGCCCTGAGGTAGTCCAGTAGTCAGGCATCCAAAGTGAGTTAGAAGCATTGTGACATCAGCACCTTCTGCCTTTCCTCAGGGATCCTGCTGGCTGCAGATGGTCATTAAAGGCTGTTGTTAGGGTAGCCATCTCTGCCCTAGACAGAAAGCCTGAGGCCAGGCACTCTGTGTAAATGACCTCATTTAGGATATCCAGACTAAGGGAATGAGGAAGATGCGGACTTTATCTCACTTCCAACAAGCAGATACTCTGAGCCAGAATGGACCAGTTCTGAAACAAGTGCATTCAGAAGTCCACTTCCTTTGTGCCAGGATCACCAGGTGCATATGGCTGACTCACAGACCTGGGGTGGAAACAGAGTTGGCCCCATTAACAAGGTACTTTGGGAGAAACTTGGAGAGAATTTCTTTATTCAGCTGCTTTGGACAGCACTTAAAGAGACAGACCAGACTGCTCTGCAGTTACTCCTCTAAGCCTAGCTATAACTCTGCTAAATGTTTCTCGCTGGAATCATTCTTCATACCTTCCCACTGCTCGCAGGCCTATCTTCCACTTGTCCAGAAGGAATATGAAGCTTCCCTTCAAAGCCTCAGACAAGCACTTGATCTGTCATTAAAGCAAGTACCTGACCTTCCTCAGAATCCTCAGTGTTTTCCAGTGCCAGCTTCTCCAACCAAAAGCTCGTGTAGACCTATCATTGTTCTGCCTTCTTGTCTGGGCTCTCACCTCCCTAAATCCCAGTCCCTCCTCAGGGCCTTCTCATTTGGCAGCTCCTGGGCCAGTTACACCATGGAGCCACTGAGATCTCTTTTTTTGTGGATCATTACATCCCAGTCCCATGTGTCTTCACTCAATATTTCTTGGGGGTTTTTTTGGAGGGGGAAAGGTTGAGATAGGCTTTCACTGTGTAGCTCTGGTTGTCCTAGAACTTGCTTTGTAGACCAGGCTGGCCCTGAACTCACCAAGATCCACCTGCCTTTGCCTCCCAAGTGTTGGGACTAAAGGTGTGTGCCACCACTGCCTGTTTTTGTTTGTGTTTCCATTCACTGAGTGTTTCTAACAAGCCCCTTTTTGTGGGGGTGAGGGGTTATATGCTCCCACAAGGGAAAGATCATGTGGAAAGGTGGGTGTGGGGGTGCAGAGAGGCTCAGATGTTAGGATATGGAAAACGCTTACATCAAGACAAAGATCTGGAATTTGTGTTGAGGCAGCAAGCCTGGGAGAGTCATTGGGCATTCTTGTGTTCAAAGATCTGGCAGAAATTGAGTTAGAAGTGCAAAGGATGGGCAGATAACTATCCTAGGATTCCCACAAACTTCAAAAATCACAATCCATAAGCTTCCTCTAGACTGAGAGGACACTCAGCTGCTTGTGTCTGGTTCCAGATGTCTGTATAGATACAGATCGTGTAAAATGGCCCAGGGCCTAGAGGCAGACAGACCACTGGATAGAGCCACTCAGAGAGATGCCTGCCTGTGCACATAGGGCTTTAGGGGATTGTGATGCTCACCTGGTGTGTGTGTCTATGTTATCCCTGGCTAGACTCCAAACCAAGAAAAGAAGTCGATAGCCTGAGTTGTTTGCCTCCCACGGGCTTGCCTGGCCTTTGACAGCTGGCTCCAGGGAAATGCATTTTTCCTTCCTCTGTGGGCAGCACATTCCTCACAAGTCAGATGCAGTGTGTGTGGCGTCACCAGATGTTTCCATCAGCTGTAAGAAGGGTCAAGCCAAGTAGGTGTGCACCGTGAACAACTGGCCTCAACACTAGCATCTGGTGACCTCCACAAGGTAGGTGCTGACCATGGCCTTGCTCCTTCACTCCAGGCAGAATGGAATTCAGTGTCCAGAGGTTCTAGAGCTGCCCCTAGACTATTCCATGTCAGGAACCACTTTCTTAGCTCTTTTCGTGAACTCACCCCACATTAAAACCCAGGAAAGACCCAAGGTGTTTTTTTAAACAAAACACTGAAGCTGGGGCACACAGGAATTAAATTGTACAATGCCTTGGTTCATTTTCTATTGCTATAGCAAAATACTGGAAACTTGGAAACAAAGCTTCTCAGATCTTAGTTCTGGAGACTAGGAGGTTCAAGAGCCTAACACTGGCATCTGCATTGTCATGGATGAGGGACGATTCTTGTTTCCTAAATGGCAAACATATGTGAGAAAGTGTATCAGAGAATGCTCATTCAATATCAAAACCACTCCCTTGATAGCGCTTTAACACATTAATCTACAAGCAGACTAGCCCACTCACAAGAGTAGATCCTCATGCCCCAGTCACCCCAAATACCAAAGACATCACCTCCAAATACCAGTAACACATGATGTGGGATGCCCCTCTATATGCTGTGAGTATGTTTTATTACCATTCGTTAATAGAGAAACTGATTTAGTCAATAACCAGGCAGAATAGAGTCAGGGGGCAAAATCTAAGCAGAGAGACAGGGAGAAGAAGGAAGGCATCAAGGAGATGTCAGGAGACACTGGAGAAGCAAAATGTGAAGTAACAAGTGATGAGCCTTGTGGTAAAATATAGAATAATAGAAATGGGTTAATTTAAGCTGTAAGAGTAAGTTAATAATAAGCCTGAGCTAATAAGTCAAACAGTTTGCAATTAATAGTAAGAGTGGTTAATCAGGAACTGGTGGGTGGGGAAGAAACCTCCAGTTACAAACACATGGCTTAGGGGCTCCAATTTCAAGTATGACTGCTAGAGGACACTGTTTGTTAGTAAAAGAATCAAAGCTCAAACTGCAGAACACAAGCCATGGCAAGGGGACACTCTCTGGAGCAGGATGTTCCAAATAAAGACGGTACAGTGTACAGAGCCATGAAGGGTGGAGAGGACCTGAAGAACAGAGTCACTGATTATACCTCCACTGACTTTTTCACAGGTCCCTCTGTCCCTGTAAGTTGGCATCTAGAGGCTTGAGTAGATATGCATTCACTTGTAGCTTGAATGAAAATGACCCCATAGGCTCATAGAGAGTAGAACTATTAAGAGGTGTGGCCTTGTTGTAGTAAGTGTGGCTTTGTTGGAGGAGGTGTGTCACTGGGAGTGAACTTTGAGGTTTCAGTGTCAGGGACCAGCCTCAACAAAAATACCACTTGCCAGGGTAGGGGCATGGGAAATTAGAAATATAAGTAAAGAATATGAAGACGAAGACACATGAAAAATAATAAAACATAAACCATAGAATAATACGGGGAGGGCATTCCAGTGAATACTGAAATCATCCATGTTTAATTTTCCATACACTTTTATACCCCAATACAAAAATGGGAAGAAGGCAACAAAAGATTTCTTTATCATAATACAAAGGACAACTCAAACAGTTAATTGCTTTAACACTTCGAGGCATCAAGTCATTAGCATTCTGTTGTTTAGGCAGTGAAGCCACACTAGATCAAGTATCCTGAAGGCAGCCATTCCCCAGGTAACCTCATATTACAAAAGAAGGAACAGAAGCATGCTTGCATATTCTGACCATCTGTCAGGATGGAATGGATCTACTTGTATGTCAAAGGAAGCAAGTAATCACATCCTGAGTCAGGATGTGTAGCTACACTTGTCAATAATTTTGAGAACCCTCCAAACTCTCTTGACTATCAGACAAGGTGGCAATAGGTTCACATTTTTGGGCCTCCACATTTCAGAAACTCAAGTCAGGCCAAGTCTCTCTCTCCTTACTGCTTGCCAATTCAGATGTAGAACTCTCAGCTACCTCTCCAGAACCTTGTCTGTCTGTGTGCCACCAAGCTTCCATGATGACAGTAGAGTGAAACTCTGAAATGTAAGCCAGCCTCAATTAAATGTTTTCCTTTATATGAGTTGCTATGGTCATAGTATCTCTTCACAGCAACAGAAACCCTAACTAAAACACTTCTCTACAGAGTATGCTGTAAAACAGCAGATGTTACATAAGCTACAGTTGCCCCTCCCTTCCTGATCTTAAGAACTCTTGATCTGCTGACTAGTAAAATTATTTTATTAACAACTGAAGATTATTAATATTTTTACCCTCCCTTTTTAAGAAGCCATTGGGATGTTTCTGGAAATTGATATATCTTACCAACTCTGGTTTCACAGAAGTATGGTTCATAAGAAAAGCAAGACAAATGCTAGAATTTCTCCTTTATTTACTAATTTCCAAAACAATAAAGTGTGTACTTGTAATACTCCAAAAGCAGCCAAAATTGTTGGGTTTTTGTAACGTCTATGGGAAATAAACTCCAGGACACTACCTCCACACTCTTGCAACTCCAGGTCCTGCATTAAGTGATGTGACAGTTTGAATGAGAATGGCTCCTGTAGGCTCTTGTATTTGAAGCCTTAGAGTGGAACTGTTTGAAAGGACTAGAAGAATTGGGAGATGTGGGGCTGTGTGAAAAGATTAGGATTGGGAGATGTGGGGCCATTTGAAAGGATTAAGAAGGATTGGGAGGTGTGGCCTTGTTGGTGGAAGTGTGTCACTGAGGGTGGGATTTGAGGTTTCAAAACCTACACATGGCACCATCTCTCTCTCTCTCTCTCTCTCTCGCTCGCTCGCTCGCTCTCTCGCTCTCTCCCTCTCTCCTGTGAATCAGGATGTAACTCTTAGCTACTGCTTCAGTGCCATGCATGCCACCATGCTCCCTGCTACAATAATAATGAACCAAAACTCTGAAACTGTCACAAGCCCCCCACCCCATTAAATACTTTCTTTTATGAGAGTTTCCTTGGTCCTGGTCTCTTCACAACAATAAACAGTGACTAAGACTGGTAGACTGTCCCTACCCCAACCTGAAACTTTTTGAGAGAAAACATGATGTTACAGGGAGAGAATTTGTCACATAAACTCATGTGAAAGGCTGTAGCTGTGAATTTCATGTGAAATTACCTTTAAGCTGTCCTTATATAATGTGTATGAACATTAACAGACTTTGTGGTTAGACTCAGAACCAGAATCTCATTATGTACAGAAATACTCCCAAATCAGAAAAGAAAACCCAAATCCAAAACCCTTCTTGTTCCCAGGCACTTAGGATCTGCAACGTTCAGCCAGCCCTGCACTATTTCCTATATCCAATGACAAATTTGCAAGCTAAGCACCTTGGGAGACTAACTGCTCACACTTCCAGGCCATCCTCACAAAGCACTCCCACTCACAAACACTTGCCTCTGGGTCATTTACTCATTCTCCTACTCAACAATCCCAGTAATGCTTTACAATTGCATGTGAAAGGCTGCTTGCTTCAGCACCTTTAAACTAAACACAATCAAACCTATGCACAGTGTAAACAATAACATGAACCTAGACCCACTTCCAGTCAGGAACTCCACAAGCTAACCCCTACCGAGGGTCTCTCCATTCTGAGCAATCAAATCTATCCTTGTCAGTCTGCAGCAGAGACCTGCGGCAGAGACTCTTGTCCTTGGAGAGCTTGCTTTCCTTAAATTCTTCCTAAAGCTTTATATGGGGAGCTGGAGAGATGGCTTAGTGGTTAGGGGTGCTTGCAGTTCTTGCAGAGGACCAGTGTTCAATTCCCAACACCCTCATGGAGGTTCACAACTGTCCTAAGACTTTATACAAAATTTGGAAGATGTGGAAAAGTGCAGTTTTTTCTGTTGATTTCCCCCATCATTGCCTGGTTGTTTTACATAAATCTCACCACTACTTCATATCCTTTCCTTGGGAATACTGTTAAGTCTTGGGCTCCTAACAGCCAGCAGCAGGAGGCTGGTTTATAGCTGAGTTCACTGCTGCCCTGTATAAAGACAATAACCTAGACCATCCTCAGCAGCTGGCTGGAGACTCAGATCCAGCCTTGGATGTAAACGAGAGCATCTTCTGGGAAGGTTCCTAAAGACAGAGGGTGTGTGCCTTGTGTTGTCTTTTTCCTTTCTCGCTGACTGGATGCAGACCCAGTGGTCAGAGCTGGTGCCTTCTGTACCGTACACTGCCCATGAGAAGAGAATCGGCAGAGAACATGCAGATCTGAAGTCCTTCACACACGGAGGGCCAGTCCCACGCTGGATCATGCACAGACAGATGCTTACATGAGATAAAGTTAGCCTCTGCCTGGCTTCAGCCAGCCTTTCTACCCCTCACAAGTGAGTGTAATACTGGCTGATGTAGCACAGGGCTCTTGTTCCTCACGTCTCCAGAGCCTCTGTAAATGAGTGCCCCGTCTACAGATGGTGTGGAAATGTTTTCCAAACTAAAGACAGAAACAGAACCCTTCACTATCAGAGTGTGCAGAAACTGATTATGTGAGCCTGTGCTGGAACCAACGGTATTACTGGCATTGGTAAGAAATATCGATTTTACCAGACTGCCAACATCAAGAGAATGGGCTCTTCAGCTGAATGTAGCCACATAAAACTGAAGGTATGTTGAGGCCTGGCAAAATACTCTCAAGATTCTGGAAATATCCACACCAATCAAGGGGAGGCTGATTAAAGTCTGAAAGGCCTCCATAATGGAAATTCTATGCCTCTTTAATCTAATAATGCAAAGCTGCCTGTGTGGGAGAGAAAAATGCCATGGCCTTCAAAATGCTACAGCCCCAAAGAAAAACCACATAAAAATAAAACAGACACAAATAAAGGAGGGGGACAAATGTTGACAATCCTGGAAGCTCGGTGGTGGCTGTATAAGGACTCACTGTATTGGCCTCTCCATGTTTGCATTCCTTTGAGAAAACTCTGGTCTTAAAATGAAAACACAAATACGATCACATGATGTTGAGCCCTTTTTTAAATAGAAAGCTATAAAATAAAACAGATAATTAAAACGTTTTCAGAACTGAGACTATGTTTCAGTGGTAAACCCTTGCCTAGTCCACGAGGTTCAGAATTCCATTCTTGGCACTGAAGGCAGAAAAAAAGTTTCAAAATATTTGCCTTGTGAAAGGAAGAGTGATAAGTATACATTTAGACACGGGAATATGCTTTTAGATACACATTTAGGATGCATGAGGTGGCTCTTAGACTGCAAAGAGCTCCTAACTAATGAGGAGGAAATGGGAGACCCCCAGAGATGGAGCCAGGCTTTCCACCCCTCAGGAAGGTTTCCAGAAGTCAGTGCGGCACAGTCATTACAGAAAAACTAACCTTGAGGAAGAAGCCCCTGAAAGTGACACCAGACATCTGGTAAGTGTGCACACACTGGAGTAAGCCAGCAAGTGTGAAATCCTCTCCTTCCCTGCCTGATACATTCTGTGCCAACCTTTAAGTTCTAGGTCAAAGGCCACTTCCCACACATGACATAGAACTTAAAGCAATGGTATAAATATCCCAAACAAGTTGGTTTGGATCTTTAGGGAATGATAGGGTTTCAATTTGCCTAAAGTGATAAACTTCAAAAGTCTTTGAAAAGAGGACAGCAGTGTCCCCAAATCAACAATGGCCTGGTTATAGATATAGGCTCTAGTAGCGATCATTTAAAACAAGGCTCCCTCCCCTCTGCAGAACTGAGGGTCCCTGCTGCTGTGCCCCCATGGCCTTTCATTATAGTCCTCTAGTGAGATTTCAATGTGCTACAGCCATTCATGTGCCTTTGGGGCTTACAGCTCTTTGAATAATTAATGGTGGTCAGTGCCAGCCTTATTGCAAGCCTATCAGAGATTGGGCAACAGGCCAAGAGTTTTACAGCCATGATGTAGGAGAGTCATCTGTCTATGTGTTACTTTTATTAGTTAATAAACTGCCTTGGCCTTTTGACAGGCCAGCCTTTTGGTGGGTGGAGTAGACAGAACAGAATGCTGGGAGAAAGAAAGCAGAGTCNGGTATAAGCTAGCCATGCGGGAGCCGGGCTGGATGAAAAGCAGGCCCGTGCTCCTATTCACTACACAGCCATGCTCTCATTTGGATCTCATGGGCACTCTAGAAATAAGCTGCAGATTTCTTGTCCCTGTTTTTTAGTAAGAAGACTGAATCCAAGATGGTAAAATAATTTGCTTCAGCTCAGACAACTAGCCATGGGGCATGTTGGCAGAGCTGGATTTGAACCCAGGCTGTCTGTCTCCAGAATCTATCCATTTGGCCATTATGTTGGGAAGACAGGATTGATGTTCCATGCTCTACCATGCGGATAAATCTTACAGACATTAGGCTAAATGAAAGCCTGTCACCAAAACAAAGTCTAGGATTCCATTTATAGGAACTGTTCAGCCTAGACACTTCTTTAGGGCTGAGGGGACACAGCAATGCCGTAAGGTGATGGCTAAAGTACACAGGGTTCATGCTGGGATGACAAAAGTATCCTAAAATTGGTTGTGATGATGGCTACATAACCTATGAAGACATAAAAAGTTAAATGTTAAGTGTTCAGCTGGTAAGTCACATGGAATGAGAATTTCATCTCAATAAAGCTTTTTAAGAGACCTACTGGACCATGTTCTAACATAAGCCAAAGTGGAAATGAAACAGAATAAATAAAAGACATCACTGATAAGTAGTTAATAATAGCTAGCGGGGCCATCAGCAGGCAACTGTGAAAATTATGCCACTTGTAGGAAAATAGGTGACCAGGACATCACTGTAAGCCACACTCAGAAGCATAAATATAAAATAGGGCATGTTTGCTTTCTCTTCTCTCTCTCTCTCTCTCCCTCCCTCCCTCCTTCCCTCCACCCCTCTCTCCTCTCCTTCCTGTGTGTGTGTGTGTGTGTGTGTAAGTGGGGAGGGGGAAAGACAGAGACAGAGAAGAGAGAAAGGTAGAAGGAAACTTTCTGGGGGGAAAAAGAGTTCTACAGGGAAGGGAGTAGAAATAAAAAGATAATGAGGGAGGCCAAATATTGCATGTTTTCTCTTGTAGATGGAATCCAGATTTAAATACATATACATACATATAGCATGAAACAGAAGGGGGAGCACTCAGCAGTAAGGAAGGAGATCAGCAAGAGATGGGGTGGAGAAATAGGAAAGGCAATTGAGCTATGAACAAGGAACGGTGACAGTTATATATGAAAAAGCTAGTTATTTGGAACTGGAGAGATGGTTTAGCAGTTAAGAACAATTGCTGCTCTTCCAGAGGACCCATGTTAGTTCCTAGCACTCACATTGGGCAGCTTACAACTGCCTGTGACTCCAAATCCACGGGATTCAGCGCCCTCTTCTGGCCTCTTCAGACACTTGCACACCTGTGCATGTACATGCACGCACACGCATGTAAACTTTTTTTTAACTAGTCAGATTTACAACTGTCTAGAGAGCGGGATGGTTGATAGATTTAGAGACCAATGTTTGTTTATTTCTCTTCTCATGCCCTGCTCTAGCAACCTGGGAGGACATAAGACTATCAATAAATCACAAAGGTGGCTTCGTCATCAGGACAACAGCAGAGCACCACCCAGACACACACAAGTGCTGCATCCTCTGGCTGCCCCACGTCCTCATCAGCCCGACATCCCTCATCTTTTGGGTGTCAGTTTCCTCTCCTGGGTATACATCAAACATCCAAGCTTCAAGCTATGCTGTTCCAACAAAGCTGAGCCAGAGTCTTCCGACTCAACCCTTAGCTCTCAGCTCCAGAAAAAACGCTGTGGGGTCATTGCCCAGAGTCGCAGACAATCTCATGGAGCTGCTTTTATCTTTGGAACACATTGCGTCATTTATTTTGCAAGACAGTCTCATCGCTAATTGATTCCATTTTCCATTGGCAAGTTCCTATAAGGTTCCACTCCCAGGACAGTTCTGAAGAAAGACACAGAGCACCATGGCTGGAGGAGTCCAGGAAGTGAGAGAATGTTTGCCCTGGTGTGTCTGCAGACTGTGGGGAATGCACAGAAAAACACAGGGCTGACTTACAGTCACTTGCACACAGATTTCAAGGAAAACCCAGATCTCCTGTTCTCTTCCCCAAATCTACAAAGTGGCCACACAACCGCATGTCAAACAGTCCCCAAAAACATGTACATCCTTGAAGGAGACAGTTCCCTAGGTCTCAGGTCTGGGACCCTTGTTTGTTGTTCTCGGTCCTTCCTCTCGGTATTGTAGCCTTATATTCCTGATTCCATGAAACATTCGTCCAAATAACTTGGGGAAAGTTACAAACACAGATTTCCACAGTCTATACCAGGAATGGCTCTCATTAGCTCTGGGGCACAGTCTGGGAAGCTTTGTGCTTTAGTTAGTTTCTGTTTACTTTTTTATTTTTATTGATAAATAATTGTGTTGCCTGTGGGGTCAGTGTGTTTGATGTTTTTTGATCTATGTGTACTCTACCCAAAAATCCACCAGCAGTTGTCCACCAGCTCACATAGTTATTACTTTTGCAGTAGGAATATCTTTAATTGGGCTAAGGGTCTGAAGGAAGGAAGAAAAGAAAGAGGAAGGAAGGAAGGAAGGAAGGAAGGAAGGAAGGAAGGAAGGAA
>LOEQ01003413.1:98357-109006 GCA_001685075.1 Bramus lutescens
CCCACATTGCCAAATATGGCAGACAGGGGAACAAGCCTGTGGGGGAGGAGCATGAGAATGGAAGCGATGGCCCTCTCCTTCACCAGCTGCAGCAATCAGGAGATCATACCGCACACCTTACCTGGACAAAACAGTAGAACTGGCCCAGGCAACAGGAGTATGGGAGAGCCGGACCTGAGGGCATGAGAACAAAACTGGCCCGGCTTCTTGATGCCTGCTGCATTGGGTGAACTAGCCAGGGCAGTGCTGGAGAACTCTCTCACCCTGGTGGTGTGGATGAAAGCTGGCAGGCTGACCAACCCAGCTCCAACCCCGGCCCAGAACCAGGGCTATGAGTTAACCCACCCTAACAGCCACCTTGTCAAGGACCTGCTGGAGCACATGATGGGGCTGGATCTGTATATGTAAAGCTACGGGATCTCCCTGACACAGGGCAGCAACAGGGCATCCAGGAGGAGTCCCAGTGAGGGCCCAGTGTCAATAGCGTAGCTGAAGCCAGAGGCCTCGAGCCAGAGCAATGGTCCACTGCAATGAACACGTTGCAAAGATGTATGGACTAAGATGGAAGTGTGTTCCTGAGCCATACTACAGCTTCCACACTGAGATTTTTATTTTGTTTCATTTGGGGGGAGGCATCCACAAAGGCAGGGGGTGTGGGCAAGGGGAGAGGGGATGAGTGGGATCAGGATTCATGATGTGAAATCCACAAATAATAATTTTAAAAGAACAACAAAAAAAACCTTAGTGTCATAACTAATCCTTTTATGGAGTGAAAACTGGATGTCTCCTCGATGCTGTTTTTCTGTTCCCCTAACGAGCTCTTTCCAAGCTGCCCCAGCGCCATGAGAACTGTGTCCACTCTAAGGAAGAAAGTAAGGAGCATGAAGTCACTTCATTTTGCAATCTGGATCGTGCAACAGCCAAATGTGTTGGGCTCCAAATGCTCCCTCCCTGGATGAGATCACAGACGCATTGAGTGCTTACAGCTGAGCTGATGAGCTTCAGGGGAGAATTCAGGAACAAGAGCTCCCCATGAGGGAGATTCTGAGCCACTGAGAAAGATTCCTGTGCCAATGCAAAGCGAGTGACACCGGCTTTAAGGCACATTCACCACCTTCAGAGCCCTCAGGGTTCGTAACTGCCTCCGCTAATCAGCAGATCCTTTTCTGAGCTGTAATGTCTGCCCAAGACCGCGAGGCCAAGAGACTATGGCCTGAGCCCTCTGACACCATGAGCCAAAATAAATATTTCCCGAAGTTGTTTCTGTCAGTATTTGGTCACCACTATGCAAAAGTAACTAAAACACCTAGTTACTGTTTGTACAACCTGAAAACCAGCCTCAGTCCATCTCACACAATTACAGATTGCTTAAAGCCCGGATGTGGAGACTTGACTCCATTAGGAAAGTCAAAGCAGACGTCTCTGAGGAAGGGCCTACTACGTTAAGATTTGTGGGGTTGAGTAGAAGATAAGTTGAAAAGAAAGTGGAACCTTTCCAGAAGGAATCGAGTACACAGTAGTCTGTGGTAAAGACAGCAAGACCCCTAACGGCATGAGACACACAGGGGCAGTATGTAGACAGAAGTTTCTGTCCCCCAGCCTCTCCCAAGCAACCACTCAGAAGCTTAAGTTATGATTTCCTGTCAACAAATGCTTGGTTCTACATAATTATACATCCTAATACACACCAATTTCTCAGGCTGAAAGGGGCCATGAGTGGGAACAGTTAAGTACCCTGCTCCATAGTAATCTTAGTCTGCCATAAGTGAAAAGCTAAGAACGGGATGATTTCTAAGTTACGGAAATGAGCTTCTCAAAGTTAGAGAGTTTGGAAATATGGCGACAGGGTGACAGCGTGATTCTCGTGGAAGCCCTTCCTAGGTGGCAAACTGCTGGCTTCTTATTGTACCTTCACAAGGCAAACACACTGGGTTCCCTCTCTTAACCCTGCTAACTCCGTTCTTGAGCACTCCTCTCTGGTGACCTAATTGCTCCTCGGAGGTCTTGTTCTCACCCTACTGGGTATGGGGGTTTCAATGCCTGAGTTTAGAGGAGGGAATGGTGATTGTTCAGCATTTGTAACAGTTGGAGACTGGGCTGGGGCACAGCTCAGTTGGCAGGGTACTTGCTGTACAAGCATAAGGACCTGAGTTCGAATTCCCAGCTGCCAAGGGGGGAAAAAAAACCAGATGAAGCAATACATACCTAGAACTGGAGAGGCAGAGACAGGGGGATGCCTGGAGCCAGCAGGCCAGCTAATCTTGCCAAGTCAGTGAACTCCAGGTTCAGAGACCCCAGTCTCAAAAGAGTGGGTGATAGAATGATAGGGGGGCTGGAGAAGTGGCTCAGAAGTTAAGAACACTGACTGCTCTTGCAGAGGTCTTGAGTTTGTTTCTTAGCACCTACATGGAGGTTTACAACCTTCTTTGACTCTAGTTCCTGGGGTGTTGAACACCCTCTTGTGGCTTCTGCAGCCACTGCATGCATGTGGTACACAGACATACAGGCAAAACACACATAAAATAAAACCAAGTAACTATTTTTTAGAAACTAAAATGGCAGAAGGCACCCAACATCAACCTCTAGTCTACACACCCATGCATCTGTGCACAGATAAAAACATACACAAACATGTGTTTTACATACACACACACATGCACACATGCATGTACAAAACAAAGCAACCCTAGGGAACTAATACAACCTAAGAAGTAAATGTAATAGAGAAAAAAAAACCAGGACCAATCCCTGGAGCATTTGACACTCCTTACCACTTCCATAACACTTCCATTGCCAAACCTGACTCCAAGCTCAACACCCCAACCACATGCCACCTCCTCCGGGTCAGCTTCCCTGGTTCCACACTTGTTCACCTCAGTTCATTCTCCATGAAGAGGCCACAGTGTCCCCTTCAAAGTCAGGTCCCATTGCTTCTCTCTGCTCAGAAGTCGCCATGATGGGGCAGGGGAGTAAACCTAGATATGGTACATCATGCTGTGGAACATTTTTGAGCCCTCAAAGTAAAGTGTAGATAGTTTACAATGTACTTAAAACCTGACCTTGCCAGCCTGCCGAGAAAGAAACCAATGACGACAGAACCCATGCCATATTATACAACATTCATGCCATTTATGTGAAGTGACCAGAATAGGGAAACTGTCAGGGTCAGAAGGCAGACTGATGAGGTCAAGGACTGGGGGAGGGATAGAGGGATAGACAATGACTGATGACCGGGGTGAAGTTTCTAAAACTACATTCCAGTTGACAGCACGACTCTATGTATGCCGTACAAAACCCTTGGTGGAATCATTTGCATGAGTTCATTTGGTGGCCACTTAAAAGCATTACCACCACATCCTATATCTTACAAGCAAGGCCCACTCGTGCAAGGCCCCATCCTGCCCACGGTAGCTCTCTAGTCTTTCATTTCTCCTCAGCTATTCCAGCCACCATCGTTCCCCTCACTGGGACTGCTATGGGCACCATCTCCCTCTCCCTCTGCTGTGTCTCCAGGGTGCACAGTCCACATCTCTCTCTTGCTCCACACTTGGCCCTCTGCGTGTGTTGTTTCTTTTTTATGCAGGTTTCACTCTTTTGCCTCCCTCAAGCCCTCATCCCAAACCCATCCAGTCACCTGGTCCAGGCAGCTCCCCCTCCCCACCCCGTACCTGCAGTGAGTCGTCCTCCGCCCCCCATTATCTCTCACTGTGTGCTTGCTTCTCGGTCTTCCCTCACTGCTTACTCTGCTGCAGGCTTATTCGTTTTGTCCGTTTGTAGTCTGTGTCCACAACCGGACAGTAAGTTAAAGGAGAGTGGAATCAGCTGTGTTCAGTGCGCCCAGAGCAGGAATGGTCCCCAGAACACACTGAACCCACACACGTCCGTGGTTGAAGAACACCTCTGTGCCCCGCTCAGTAGGAAAGCACGGGTTTCTTTTCTCCTATTTCTTCTCCCTTCTAATGTTAAAACCTTTTACTTATGCGCTAGAAAAAGGAAAACTGTTTTACGAGGCAGTCAGGGCCCCAATTGCCAACATCACCTCCTGGATGAGACTCTAGATTCCTGAGCAGGCCTGGCCTTTCAAAAATCGTGTTCTCCTCCCTTCCTGCCTAACCAAGCTCAGGTTCCAGGAGTGGGAATATCTTTTCTGCCACTGAAAGAGGGAGTACCTCCTTTCAAAATGGCCAAAGGGTTTTGTCTTGTTTTCTTAGTTTCAATAATGACCTTCAATAAGCTGCCACGAATCACAGAACTCTAAGAAAGCCACCAAGAAGGCAAACTCCAAACAATTTGACCCACGATCGATCTCCTTGCAATGGCTCATCTCCAGGGCCTGGAGTTCCATGGAACACGTCTTAAGGACACCACTCTCATCAAACAGGACTCCTGGCAGTTCAGAAGTCTCTGCTTGCTCCCCAGTTCTAACTCCTAGAGTCCTCTCCCTTCCCTGGCAGCAGAAATCACACTCTTGCTTCAGAACCCAGTTCAACATTGACCTGTCTGGGAAGCCCCTTGATGTAATGCAAAGTCTCAAGTTTCAACCGAACTTTATTCACACCTTTATGCGCCTGCCACAGTCGTCGTGGCAGTGCTTGCTAGATGCCAGACAGTAAGCCCCGTACAGATAGCCACAGTGCCTTCTCTGTGTGGTGTTCAGCACGGTCACACATCCATCCTGATGACCATATCATGCTGTCTCAGGCAACAAAACTCCACCGTCCCCACCACCATTGACAAGCAAACACCAATGGGGCTGTTTATCTCCCATGCTAGTCCCTTCCCACTTGGTCTCTCAAGGATACTGTGTGTAATGAGCCTCTGCCTGAGCCAAATAGAAGAGACTTAGCTTAGCATGTGTGTGATTTGTACCCACCCAACTGTCTCCCTGTGGGCAGTCTATCCAGGGAACCCATCCATAAAGCCAGTCTCAAGTACTCTCAAGCCACCGATGGCCCTCTAACCAGGAGGGTGCATCTTTATTAAAGCTCTTATCCCCTTTTAGCAAAATGTGGTCGCTATAGAGATGGCTTCATTCCTTCCAAAGGCAAGAAGTTCATGGGGAGAATTAGTCAATTCCTTCTGCTCTGTCGGCAGCTTCTGAGCAGATAGGGGATTTCACGAAAGCAAAAGATGCAGAAATTCCAGAGAGACACTCAGCAAGCTCTCCTTCCTTCTTTGCCATGGGGCTGTTCTTAGGACCCACCCTAGGGGGCAATAAAAGAGCCACTGATCTGCCTGAGAGGGACTGGCCTACATGGGTGATTTCTTGGTCAAGGGAAGGCACAGATGTCTGGCTGGTGGAGATAAGACACTTCTCAGGAAGTATGAGTCACCTTGGTCCATCTCTCAAAGCACAGAGGCCTCACAGGAGCATAGCCTGTAGGCACAGCCAGGCCTTCCTCCTAACCCAAGGAACCTTTGGTGCCCTTTAAACCAGAGCAGCCGCCAGTGCTCGGGTAACTTGCAACCGCCCTCACCCAATCACTTTCTATCCGGCATTCATAGCTCTTTGTTTCTTTATTTGTCTTGCTTTTGCTTCCTTTGGAATGTTCCAAGCCCCTTGTATCACTATGGGCCAAGAATCTGAGCACACTCCCAGGGTCAGAGCCAGCTTCAAGTTATTTATCTCTATGTGTGATTTCCGGACAGAAGATCCAAAACCAGAATTCTGCTCCAGATTTCCAAAGAACTGACAGTCACAGTTAGTGAACCTCTCCGTGTGTCTTTGTTACCTCACACGCCCGATAGAGAGTGAAAGCAGAATGGAGCATGCTCTTGGGGACAGTGCTTGCAACTGGGCATGCTCTTGGGGACAGCGTTTGCCGACTGGAACGATATTAGCCCCTTAGATGGTCTTCATACGTCACTCGCTACTACCTTCTGGCCAGAGGTGTTCCTTCATCAGATAGAACGTGAATGTCTTACACTGTTATTCATTTCCTCCAGGAGAATCAAATCATCTGAGCAGATTGGCATTGAAGGCAGAAATAATGATAAATTGTGCAAAGCCACTGGCCTCCTAGGAGGGCTGGAGGGAGCCCTAGAGAAGAGGGGGGAGGGAAGAAACACAGATAGAGGTTCTACTTTACCCATTTTAGGGTGTGGCCAACATATAGGGACTTTCGGAGATAAGAAAAGGTATTTGTCAGAGCAAAAGTAAGGTCAGTAGAGGTCATGACCCTTCATACATTACCATAGTTAAAGGTGCTGGGAGAAGTGGATGATGGCAACTGGACACCATAGCTCACAGCAAGCAAACCTCTCGTTTGTCTCCTCAACTCTTAGGTGGGGATGATAACATGATTATGAGGAAAACATGAGAGAAACATATCCTGTGCCTTGCCATAGTAGCTGTACAATAAATGTTACCAGAACAATGTTAATGGTGTTATTGCTGCCACCATACTTCTGTCCTGCTCCCTGGGTCTACCACCCTGGAGCCACACCTCAGTGCCATCCTCCTAACCAATATGCTAGATCCTTTGATGAGATTTTTCAAAAGTGGAATTAATATAGGAGAGTCTATCTTCAATTCTTTACATCATAAGTTTCTCCATCCTGTCTTTGGTAAAGATGAGAAAATGCAGCTCGTTCCTGCATTCGGGAGCCCTAGGGAAGGAGGTAGCTCAAAGGAGCAGCAGTGCCTGAAGCCTTCGGAAATGGACATCTGAACTCTAGGAGAAATGGGCATGGATCTGATCGGAGGAGTAGACTGATCGAACAACAGGACAAGGCTGAAAGAAATGAAGGCTGTCTATATTCCTAAAGCTTCTCACAGGAAGGAATAGACACAACCCTTCACCTCTCCCCACCGCTGAGTTAGAAGCCAATCAGTTGTAAGAGAAACGGCTGCCGACTGGGGAAGACAACTTGAAGACAACAGCTTGTTGCTGTCTGCAGAGCCACCCTGGGGCCATCCATGGTGTGCAAAGTCACCACAAGGCCAGTCATGGTGTGCAGAGCCACCCTGGGGCCAGCTCTCCGTGCTGAGCCACCCCGGGACCAGTTCTCACTGCTGAGCTGTGCTATGCCAAGAGAGCTTGTCAAAAGGGCAGATTTGCAGGGCTAAAGCCCATAAGGCTTGGCTTTTGTGGACCTGTCTGTCTGCATTTCAACTCCAGGCTTCACCCTTTGGTGACAGCGGTTCTCCAGTTGTAAGGGCACCAGGGCAGAACCCACAGCACCTTCTATGGAAATGTGTAGTTTGATTTGGGCCAGAGCCACATGCTGGGGATAGTGGGCGGATTCACAGGAACTACAGAAACCCCTGCTTATCCTCAAGGGGGTTGTTGTCTAGCCCCAGAAAAAACTATGTGGAATTGGAAGTACTGTCTTTCTTGAGCACCATCTTTCTCATAAAAAAAAAAAACTTAAGAACAGTAACAGTACCTTTCTGATGGGTACTAAAGAACATAAGTACTTCTGGTATGTTTAACAGGGCTTTAGAAATAGTTAGGTCATAAGATTGGGTCCTTATGGACAGATGAAGGGGCCAGAGCAAGTGTGCACACTCTTCATTTCTCTCTCTGACCCAGGAGAAAATGACTACATGCAAAGCCAGGAGAGCCTGGTCACCAGATGCTCCAGACTGTAAGCCACTCAGTCAGTGCATTCCTGTAAACCAGCCCAAACTAACAAAGGCACTAGCCTAAGACTGTCATGACTCTAATTCTTCATGTTTCACATATTTCTTTAAGTCAAAATGTATGTTATTTGACGTATCTGGGTGTTTCACCTGTGTGTATGTCTGTGAACCACCCATGCACCTCGAGCAGGAAGAGGCAAGTCGGGGCCCTCAGATCTCCTGGAACTGGAATTGTGAGCCACCACATGGATGTGGGACACAAACCCGGGTTCTCTGAAAGAGCAGGCAGTGAGTCCTGTCAGCCATTGGACTCTCGTCAGTCCCTTATTTCACATAATCTAAAGCAAAAGTGTGTTTCTGGTAGTTAGTCAAACCCAGATTGTTAAACCTAAGTTCTAGGTCCAAGTTATAGAAACCACAGGGTCGGCATGCATTTGGCAACGTGCAGGTCATCTCAAGAGCCGTTTTCTCGTTCTTGCTACTACTCACAGGGCTCACTTTGTTTTGCTGACACTCACTGCAGCCTCATGCTGCAGCCTACAATAACTTCAGGCTNAGCCCCCACTTGCTGCAACCCCCACTGTACTACAGCCCCCATTTACCATAGGCTCATACTATACTGCAGCCCGCATCACAAAATGGATCAAAGGCTCAGAAAACAACCCAATGTACAATAAAATAGCTATGAAAATGGTGATAGTAAGTACATCTGGAATAATGTAACAAATATAACAAAAACTGAAATGTGTAATAATCAACCACATAAGAAAAGCTGAGGATCTATATGACTGGGCCTATCACATACACAAATTATTTTCTGTACACAATGGCAGGAGAAAGAAATATGTTATATAAATTACAACAATTTATGTCTTGGAATTGAATTTCCTTAGAATACTAATTCATGTCAGACTCCAAAGGATTATAAGTTATAAAAAAATGTTAAATCACATACGGGAAATCAGTTAACTTTTTATACTTTCCAAAAAACAAAAACAACTTCTTCACTAAAGGTAAAGAAGAGACCAAAACATAAAAGCATCATGTAAACAAACAGATCCCACTATTTCTTTTGTTTTTAACTGTGCATATGCATGGATGTTTTGCCTGCATGTATATGGCGCACCATGGTGCCGCAGGAGGCCAACAGGAGGCACTAGAGCACAGGAACCAGAGTTCCAGATGGTTGTGAAGGGTCTTGTGAGTATTGGTAATCGATGCCAGGACCTCTGGAAGAGCAGCCAGTGCTCTTAACTACTGAGGCATCTCTCAAGGCTTCAAACTATTTCCATGAAGCTGAGGTGGAGGACAACCAAATAAAAAGTATTAGGCTCAGAATAGAGCCCAGTGGCCTATCAGTAACTTCTCATCATATACTACTAGTAGGCACCATAATATACAGCATGTAAAAGCAGTTGCTGCTGAGATTTTTTTTTTTTACATTTGTAATTTGTCTAAACCAGTGTGGTTCTCAGCCAGGGTTGGTTCCACCTGACAGGAGTATCTGGCAGTGAGTAGCAATGGTTTTTGGTTGTTGCTTCTGTGGAGGAGGAGGTGACAGGGCAGAGCTACTGAAGCTGGAGAAGTCAAGGAAGCTGATGTCAAAGAAACCCCGCCCCCACTGTCGTGATGTCCACTGTGCTGGCTTACAAACTCCAACGTAGACCACTGCCGAGCAAAAAAAACATCAGCTACCCAAGAGAGCTAAAGAGGGGAAAGGGGAAAGAGACAGCAGAGGAGGCCAGGAGAGGCGAGGGGAGAAGGGAAGATAAATTAAAGGCTTGAGGATCGTATCTCTGCCTTCTGTAAAGTCTACGCAGTAGAAGAGATGCTGAGGCTAGGTCAGTGTTTGTCACCTGACTGTGTTGCTCTCAGCATCATGATGTCATGGTGAAGATGTATCCCACACCCTTCCTATTAGCAGAGCACAGGCCAATGAGTGAGTCCTTCTTAAAGTGAGTTAGGCAGGAATACCATGAATCCACCCAACTTGTGGACAGTAAAGAACCGCCCTGCAGGCTTCTCTCAGGAAGACAAGAGCTCCACAGTAAGACCCTCTCAATTTACCCAAAAGACACAGGCCCTCAGGGACAAAACTACTTAAGGACTTGAGGGGAATGTAAGCTGCACTTCATCGGAATTTATTCCGATATGTGGATTCCTTCTTCTCTTTCCCTCTCCCTCCCCTTCCCCACCTTTATCCCTCCCCTCCCCACCTCTCTCCCCTCTCCCACCTCTCTCCCTCCCTGCCAGAGTTTCTGCCTCCTGTTCAGTGAAATCTCCACCCCCTGACAGACAAGTGACCATCAAGACAATGGATAGATTCTGGAATGCCCTGCCCAGATAAGTGAGCCTCAAGTGGCCTCATAGAGTCCTGAACATCTCCCAGGAGTTAGCGAGCTGCTGCATGCATATTCCCCAATGCCGCATAGAAAGGAATAGAAACAATGGATGGCCATCAGACATGAGGTCTGACTGACAGGGAGCTCCATCCCAGACAGGACAAAGCAGCAGCAGGCCAGCAATGGCCTACAGCATCCCTACAGCTCTGATGCCTCTCGCTTCCACTCACCCCACCTGTTGTGGTTTGAATCTGGAATGTCCCCCAAGAAGCCCCTTATTTCAATGCTTGACCTCAGCAGGTGACTCTATTTTGAACCCTTTGGAAATAAGGCCTCACTGGTTGAAGAAGGATAATAGGGTCAACCTTTGATGGTTCTAATCCTGCCTTTGCTTCCAGCGCTCTCTGACTCAAACTACCGCCACCACAGAAGGAGCCCTTCTGCCCTGCCTTCCCATCTAGGGCAGACTAAATTCTCTGAGATCAGCCGCCCAGATGAATTACTCCCTCTCCCTTAAGCTGTCTTTGTTGGGCAGTTTGTCACAGTGATGTAACTACCCCAACCATTCCCGTGTTAGATGATGTGTGTCTGAACTCAGGTATGTTCCCTGCAAGAGAGACACAGTAGATGTTGAAGAAGTCTTGATGTAGGAGGGTCATCTGTCTATGCGTTACTTTCATTGGTTAATAAAGAAACTGCCTTGGCCCTTTTGATAGGCCAGC
>LOEQ01003413.1:138965-151115 GCA_001685075.1 Bramus lutescens
TGATTTTCTTTGGGACATGCTGGCTGTGGGGTACCAGGCGGGACAGAAACCCCACCAAGCAGGCCCCTTCATGTTACAAATGAGACTCCTCAGCCTGCAGAAGGGACCTCACTGATGCTACTCTGGAGAAGATACCGGACCATTCAAGCAGCATCATCTGCATTCATATTTGTTTTAGTTACTTTTCTACTGCTGTGATAAAACAGTATGACCAAGACAACAGGGCTTATTTTCGCTTATGGTTCCAGAGGGTTAGAGGTCATAACAGCAGGGCAAGGGCTCAATCAGGCATAGCAGCCAGAGCATAGGCTGAGGACTCACATCTTAAACCACAAGCACAAAGCTGAGAGCAAACCGGGAGCAGGATGAGGCCTTAAGCTCTCCAAGACTGCCCAGTGGCAGACTTCTTCCAGCAGGTCACAACTCTGGAGCCTTGCCAAACAGCACCACCAACTTGGGACCAAGCATTCAAATGCCTGAAACATCTCATTTAAAGCACTGCACCACCCATATTCACTCTCATATTCTTAAGTTGAGCACAGTGAACAGATGGGGGTCTATGTAGCACACTGACGAGCATGTGTTGCTGGTTGATGAAACTAGAACAAGCCGCTCTCCCAAGGCAGGAGGAACACTCTGCAGAGCTGCTTGGCCCTGGAGACATGCCAGACACCTAGAACTGAGAGAGGAGACTCATGACCACTCTTTAAACATGATTACAAAAGAACTAACTAACAAGAGGATGTCCTGCAATTAAACATGCTACAAAAATCGGCGAACAATTTCTGGAAACAACGCGATAGTTTAGATCCCATAAATCAAGGTCTGTTTCTCAATTTTACCACTTTCAGTCCCAAAGTAGTCACAGGCAACATGTAAGCACAGACCAAGCTGTGCTTCAATAGCACTGTACAAGAACAAACTTGGGCTGGGCAGGCCTGAAACCCAGTGGGTCAGCCCCTGCTCTACAACCCTACTATCAACAAGTGCATGCAGGAAACACTTACTGCTGGGAAAAATGGAACAGCTAGATAGATGCTGATCTCCTGCTCATACTTCCTTACCCAAGACAAGCTGAATAACTGCTTTAAAGTAAGATCTAAATGTTTAACTATAGAACTGGTTCAAACACTAGCAAAAGGAGTGAAAGGAAGGAGGGGGCATCCAAAAGAGAGGGCATGAGCAAAGTCTCTATTAAAGTACAAGATATATTTGAATTAAAATGTCTTTATGAAACTTATCACTATATAATAAATATAAACCAGTCATTTAATTTTTTTTAAAAAAGCAGTATGTATATAAACCTGAAAATAATCAGCCAAATTGGAAAACATTGCAAAATGACCTTACTACCTCAAATATTTTAGTAGAGTTCTGAAATATCTTTATTAAAATGAAATAAAAATGCAAAGCTTATACTTTCTACTTTAATCCTATGTTTCATGGAATGCGTAGAATAGAGACAATTGCCTGATGCCTAAGTAAATTTAAAACCTCATGTCTACTTCAGTGGCCTCCAGCAACTTCCCAAGTGCACATGGGAGGCTCCTGGGCAATAGGTATGCATACCAGCATGCCATGGAGCAAGTCCACCTGCAGACGGAGCATGGATCCTGCTGAGACATCAACTGTGTTAAATGAAGAAAAAATTTAAAACGTATTTCTAAGTTGAGGATGGACAGTGAAGTTACACATCACAATCTCCCTCCCCTTGAAAGGCAACAAGTAGGGTTTTTTAATTATTATAATTTTGTGTGTGTATGTGTGTGCATGGTGTATGTATGTACATGTTCATGTGACTGTGTACGTGTGTGGGCATCCATGCACATAAAGACTTATGTCGACACTGGGTATTTTTCTCACTCATTCTACATCTTATTTTAAACAGAGTCTCTCACTGAATCCAGAATTTGCTAAGTAGTCTACACTGGCTGGGCAATAAGCCCTAGGGAGCCTCCCGTCTCTGCCTCCCCAGGACTGGGATTACAGGTGTGTGCTGCTGTACCAGCCTTTTATGAGGAAGCTTGGGGTCTGGCTCAAGTCCTCATGCTTGAGCACCTGAGCTGTCCTGAGCTGTCTTGTCTCCCAGCCCGGTAGATTTTAGGAAAAGCAAATAAGCCGGCATGCACAGAGAAGAGCTGCTGGTCAGAGAAAGAGCCAAGCTGGTACCACTTTGCAAGAGGTTCCCAGAGAAACAAACTAAAAACTGCCACCTCACAACTCACAGAGAAGCACAAGGCCAAAGGCATACACAGCTGTAAGAAAAAATGCAGAAATGTGAGACTGGACTGACTCTCCCAGAGCTGAGACCATGGCAGGACCAGAGGCTCAGACAAGTGTTCACAGCCTACCAGAAGACAGAAATGCCACTCCCTGGGAGAAGGCAAGACTCACAGAAGCTAGTCAAGGCAGCGGAGCCTGGCTGTGCACCTCCTCACGCCTGTGTTCCTCCTCATGCCTGTGTGTGCAGACCATCAATCACAGCACTCCAACCCAGCCTCATGGCAGTGACCGTGAGCCTCAGTAAAAGCAGAGAAGACATCAAGAACAGTTCCTTGCAGGACAGCAGCACAGGCAAGACGGTCTACACAAGAGCTGCCAGTGTGAGCCGCAGTAAAATGGACAGAGAAAAAGAAAAGCCACTCCACCAAACCACAGCAGGAGACAACAAAGCAGCACACTGCCAAAGACAGGGCAGAATCCATGCTGGGAGGGCAGAAGCCACCCTCTAGAAGACCTGAAGCTGAGAGTCAAGGCCCATGAAGTAAACTAAGAGCAAGAGAGGGGGCTGACAGTCAGGAGGCACACCATGCTTCTTTACAGCCTGTAATTGGCTGCTGCCGCCTGTCTCCAGCACTTTCCTCCACCCCTGACATCACCATGTTATATCCCCAACTCTACTTTTAAGGACCTGTCAATCACTCCACTAGAAAACACGCTCTACAGGACAGTTTCCTTGCTTGTCTAATTGTGATATCCATGTCCCCAAGCAGCTGACAGACTGAGAACTCTTAAAACATTTGCTGACCAAATTAGCAGAAAAACAATGAAAGAGTGGAGCAACTAGAAGACAGCGATGAAAACATATATAAACGACCCAAGACGGAGAGACAAGTAGTGTCTCAGAATTAGACAATCGCAAAAACAAAAAAAATTAAATTTAAAGGTGTATCAAAAGCCAATTTTTTGTTAAAGCAAAACATAATCTTGCACAGTGAATGAGCCCAGGGTTCCAGAAAGACTCATACACAATAAATACAGACATGTCCTGTCTGTGATGCTTTAACATTGGGGGAGAAGGAGGGAGACAGGAAGGGGGAGAGAGGAAAGAAAAGAGAGAGAAAGAGAGAGATATCAAAGAGAGAGAAAAATGATTCATTCACATGGAAGTTAGGGGTTTTTCTCTTGAATACTCACTAGCTTAAAACAAACTGGAGTAACATAATCAGTCATCGTTCACGCAAAGTCAGAGACATATTCTTTGGCATGAAAACATTAAAGAATAAACCTGTAAGTTGTTTTTTTAAAATTTCACTCCACAGTAGAATGTAGCCAACCAAGCAGCACAAGAAGCTGCGGTAAAAGGGCGTGTGAAGCAATGCATGTGAAAACAGTCAGGAAAGCACTTGCCAAGCACACATAAGGAGCTGAGTTCAAACCCCCGTGCAGTGGCACACACTGTAATCAGGTGCAGAGAGCAGAGCCTGGCAGAACCGAGGTCCACTCGTCTGCCAGGCCTACTCAGAGAGCTCCAAGCTGCAAGCCTAGGTGAAAAACAAAGCGGCCACCTGAGGCTGTGCTCTATCTTCCTTTATGTTCCACATTACACATGTGTACACACCCATGTGCTACTTTCAAACAAACACATGCATACCCACAAGAAGATTAAGAGCAAAAAAATCAGTATTTCAGAGGAAATTATTATCAAGTCTATCAAACAAAAATGGAAAAACTACAGAGACACAGGAATGTTTCTTTTCATCTATACAATAAACACATCTAAGTATAGCATTCAGCGAGATAAAGAGAAGCACTACACCTAAAATACGATCCACAAGGGTCCATAACTGATGACTCCACCACAGCAGCAAATCCACAGACACTGAATACATCTCCTAATTTGTGAAAGGAGATTATGATACAAATATATAAAGATGATTACTAAAGTAAAAACCAACAGCACTCACATCCTAACAGGAAAATAGTAGTGTACAACAGACAAAACCAAGTTCTCACAGCAAGCCAGGGACAGGAGCTATAAAGTCTGGGGAGCAGAGTATTCAAAATACATGAAGCCAGGGTGCATCAAATGCAATGAACTCAACTGTTACAGAGACTAGACTCGCAGTTTGGCTCAGGTGACAGACTGCATCTTTCAAACACAGCAGCAACTATATTTGTTTCAGATGCTCTTCCACATCCTCCTAATTCCCAGAATAGAGATCCCAATTTCTAATGCCTTGAGCATGGTGAGTGGCAGCAACAGTGACAATGAGTTCAACCAGTGAATTCAGCCCATGGGCTGGACCACCCCAAGGGTTGCCACTAACAGCTGTTCTAAGTTCCTGAGGTCTGGGATGATCAACTAGCCTAGCAATGAGTAAGCACAACCACAGTTTCCTTAAAAGACCACAACAACCACTGACATCACAGAAACTGGCAAGCGGCTGTGCCCAGATACTCAGGAAAAAGCAGAGCTGGGGACTGAAACTCAGAAACACAAGATGAAGCCTCCCAGTCAGGATGGCCCGATGCACAGGTCACGTGATGACTCTGTTACTCACCAGCCACTTCACTTTAAAGGAGAAGAGCGCGCTGAAGGCAAAGATCACCCACAGGATTGGACAGGCGATGAGTCCTAACCAAAAGATTCTTGACTCAGCTTCAGAAATAGTTTTGTTGTCTTGTGGAGTTGACTACAAAAAAAATTAATATAAAAGTCAATTCAACCACTAATCAGGTTTATCAGCAAAAGTTTCTTTTTAAACAGAAAACACACTGTGCTCAAATTCAAAGATTAATAGAAACAATCCACATCCCTCTTGTTGGAACCAAAAACACAAGCTAGTGGCTCTACCACCATGACAACCTTAATAAATGAATTATTTACTTTGCTGTGTGTTTGCAGAACAGGAAGACATGGCCTTGCACTAGCACTGTTTATTCATAAGAAAGCACTGAAGCTATTCTAGGTCAGAGTTAAAGAAATCCAAGCATCATCTAGATTTCATGTCTCGGCCAAACCTAGGAGCTGACTAGAGTGATGAGTTGTTTCCACGGCAGATTTGATGTCAGGAACACAAGCTCACTCAGCTTTCTGAGAAGTATTGCTTACAAAGCCTCTGCCGAGCGATACACAAGCAATTTGACTGGTAGTGTTGCCAAGATATTTATCCTCTGTCTCCCAAAAGATTTCCACAAGGAAATAGAATGTTCACTATTAGAAAGCAGGGTGACCCAAAACAATCTCCCCATGGCTCGTGAGGGCACCGGCTTAAAGAACAGACCAATCATACTGACCCTGTACCCAACTGCAATATTCCTGACAAATAGGAAATAACAATGGGAGCAAAGACATGGGAGGAAGTGTCTACTGAACACAGAAGGATCCAGGGTGACAGCCAGCAAGGCAACAAAGCCAGGGATCACCCAGAAGACTTTCATCAGCAGGAAGACAGGCAGCTTAGCATGGCCTGCTCTTAGAATCCTGCCTGTGTATGCCTGTTACCAGACAGAAGCACATTATGCTTTGGAGGCTGTCTGACTTAGTACTAACAGGGCAAGAGATCTGCAGTGGTACTGCCAATCCTGACCCCTCCTTCAGTAATCAAAAGAACCTGCACATTCTTTATCAGTTTACCTTTCTGGACTCAAACACCCAGTGGCTCTTCCCATCCTCATCGATATGATTCCACCAACGTAGGCCAACCATTAGTCTACCAGTGACATTCTGGGAAAGATAAATATGAACACACATTTTAAAGCATTATTTAAAGCATTATAAATCCCATCTTAGTGTACTATTTCACAAAATTCTTCAGCTCTCCCCCAGAATAGCCAATTAACCCCTATGTACCAGTCCTGGCTAAAGACTAAACCAAGTGGCCATGCCAAGGCCAGGGTACATGGAGCTCACAGGATAAGCAGCAGGCATACCCAAAAGCATTATCCTTTCTTCTCCCTAAGATGGAGGACCTGTCCTTCCTCTAAACCTCTAATTCCTCCCTAGGTCTTCTCTTCCTTCTTTCTATTTTTAATTTTTAAGATGGGGTATGTCTTAGTACTACTATTGTGATTAAAACCCATGACCAAAGCAATTCAAGGAGGACAGGGTTTATTCAGCTTACACTTCCACATCACAGTTCATCATCAAAGGAAGTCAGGGCACAAACCTGGAGACAGGAGCTGATGCAGAGGCCATGGAGCAGTGCTGCTTACTGGCTTGCTCTCCATGGCTTCCTCAGCCTGCTTTCTTATAGACCCCAGGACCACTAGACGAGGGAAGGCACCACTCATAATGGGCTGGGCCCTCCCTGATAAATTACTAATTAAGAAAATTCCTCATAGGCTTGCCTACAGCCCAATAATTTAAAAGTATATTCCCAACTGAGGATCCCTCCTCTCTGATGATTCTAGTGTCAAGTTGACATAAAACTAGCCATGGCGTACAGGGTCTCATATCATAGCCCTCCCTGACCTAGAACTCACTATGTAGACCAGGTTGGCCTTGAGTCTGTGATCATTCTGCTCATGCCTCCAAGTGCTAAGACTATAGGTATGCAATACCATACCCATCCTAGGCCCCTATTGCTTCTAGTCTTACACTGCCAAGTTTCTTTGTTGTGAACTATTACTTTAACTGTGTAAAGGTGTGTTGCATTTGTTTGTGCTACGTTTGTTTAATGATGTAAAGATGTGTTGCTTTGCCTGCCTAAGGCGCCTGATTAGTCTAATAAAAACCTCACCAGCCAAAAGCTATGCAGTAGAGGGATAGGTGGGGCTGGCAGGCAGAGAGAGTACGTGGAAGAGAGAACGAGGGAGAAAGAGTGAGACACCTGGGCCCAGAGAGCCAGCCAGCCAGACACAGAATAGGGAAGTAGGTCATACATTAGGAAAGAAAGGTAGAAGACCCCGAGGCAAAACGTAGATGACGAGAAACGGGTTAATAGAAGTTTAAAAAACTAGCCAGAAATAAGCCTAAGCTAAGGTCGAGTATTTCTGACTAATAAGTCTCTGTGTAAATGACTTGGGAGCTAGTTGGTGGCCCGAAAGAGAGTCTGCTACATTTGAATAGGTCCGACATTATCTGCGCTGCTTTTATTTTATCTGACGGCACTGTTTCAGTCTAATCCTTTTGGTCCAGCTTTATTCTAGGTCCAATTTCAGAATTATCTTTAGAATGGGATTTTAATCAATATTTATTTCCTAAAAGTATAATATTTACTACTGAAACGAAAGTGCCCTTACTTCCAACCCCACCTGGAAGCACCAAAAATGCTTCAGACATTGAAAAATACAAACACACACACACACAAACCTTTTTGGGCGGTGTTGGTGCACACCTTTAATTCCAGCACTTGAGAGGCAGAGGCATGAGAATCTCTGAGTTTGAGGCCAGACTGGTCTACAGAGTGAGTTCCAGGACAGCCAGAGCTTCACAGGAAAAAACAAAAACAAAACAACAACAACAACAAAAAAACAGAAAAAAATCCTATGGAGGCAAACTCAACCCTGGTTGAGAAAGACTGACCACAAGTACCCTGCAGTTTTTTTGGGGAAAAAGGGGTATTTCCTAAACACTTGTAAGCAAACTATATTGGAACTTTACATAGAAATTATACCCAGAATATTTAAATGACACTGGAATGACGTATGTAGAATCTATGGTTGCTAGTGATATCTTTATAGCTTCTTCCACGGCACCACCACTGAACAGAGTTCATGTGCTCAAACACACCCAGCACTTTAACAACGGGAGGCCTAAAGTAAAAGAAAATTAACATCAATCCAAAAATGCTGTCCTGTTTCTTTCATTTTATTCATTATCTGAATTCACATTAAGTAAATTTCAAAATAAAAACAAGAGAACCTACCTTCACTGCCCAAAAGTCACATGACAGCAACAAGATAATCGTCACCATACAGGCAATGAAGCTGCTGCTGAGCAGCTCACACAGGAGATAGACTACAATTGCACTGACTCGAAAGAACAGATGGAAGAAGGATGCCACTGGGTGTCTGGAAATCAAGACACAATAAGCAGTATTATATTTTACAGCAAGTACTAGCAGAGCCGTAACCATGCAATCAGGCAGGGGTGTCCTGGGAAGGAGAAAGCACACAGTTTACCTCTTCCTTAAGTCCCCACCACTTAACTAGGTCCTATTGTTGCAAGGAAATACATTACATGAGTTGACTCTGACTCCTCACGGAGTATAAACTTTCAAAGCACCTAACCGGAACCACACCACTTAGATAATCTTAATCACATCACAAGAGCCCAAACTAAGATGGAAGTTTTACCTCTTCCTTCCCTCCTTCTCCTCTTTTTTTTCCTCTTCCTTTTTTTAAGATAGGATCTTACTAGGTAGCTCAGGCTGCCGTCAATTTCATAATCTTCCAATTCTCACCTCTGAAATTATATGTATGCATCAGCACACATGTATGTATGTATGTTTTTTGTAAAACAGCTTTATTGACATTGATTCAAATACTACACAATTTGTCTACAAATTAACATTTTTTAATAGTCAGTTGTGTGACCATCACCATAATCAATTTTACAACACTGTACTATGTCAAAAAGCAAGTCTGTACCAACAGGCAATCATCCTCTCTTGTTCCCAACCCTTCAGCCCTAAGCGGCAAACATTTTCCTGTCTCTAAAGATTTACCCCACTGTGGACATTCTGTGTAAGTAAAATCACACAACACTTTGTCTCCTGTGACCAGCACCTTTCACCTTGTACAGTGTTTTCAAGGTTCAAGTAGAATTTTACTTTATTAAGTGAATTATTTTAGAGAGAATATATTTACAAGTACATTGAATTTTATTACTTATACAAGATACAATTCTGAAATTTACAAAAGAAATCAAAATGTATCTACAGAAGTAAGAGTTTGTTTTTTTTTCTCTTTTTTTTTTAACTGAGAACTGAACCCAGGGCTTTACGTTCTACCACTGAGCTAAACCACAGCCCCTATAGAATATACATAAAGAGATGGTGTAGTCTCAGAAAACAGCAGTCAGTACAGACTTTAAAACATCAGTGCTTGCATAACTGATTTGTCAGGTTTGCTAATTTGAAAGCTCAGTGTTGAACAAGATTCGACATGCCAACTACTCTGATCTCATGACCTGTCTCATGCTATGTCAAATCAACAACACGCCTAGCCTACTCTACCTTGGTATCCCCATGGGCTTCTTTTGAAGACCAGGCCCCAAGATGGCAGAAGTGGGGTGAGAGGTGCTGGAGACCTTAGGAGGTGGGCCTATCTAGATGGAGTGGGCCACTTAGGGCAGGTTATGGTTCTGTGTCTAGTCTGCCATGCGGTGAGCAGTGTTTCTCCACTACACCTTCTGCTAAAACATCCTGCATCACCATGGGCCCAGAAGCAGAGCCAAAGAAAAACAGTGCCCATGCACTGAAATCCTCCTAATACATTTAAAAGTATTTTTTTCTTTTCTCTTTGGTTCTGTCAGATGTTTTCTCACATCAAAAAGTGGGACACGGAGCTGGGTGTGGTGGCACACACCTTTAATCCCAGCAATAGAGAGGCAGAGGCAGGCATATCTGAGCCCAGATAAGCATAGCCAAGACTACATAATGAGGCTGTGTCAAAAAACCAAAAACAAACAAAAGTCAACACAAATCACACAGGTTGACACCAACAGTGGACACAACAGATTAGACAGAAACACAACTCTAACTTAACCTTGTACCTGATTTTGGATTTTCTTGGTCTATTGGTTGTCTCCTCTTCTGCATCAAACAGTGAGACGTCTTCAGTGTCATCATTACTGTCCTATTAGGAAATTAAATATCTATGATAAAAATTAAATTTGGTGCTTGTATGCCTACTACATACAAACCTACACAATCCCCAAAAGGGAAGGTGAGATTATGAGCTACAACTATCAGGAACTCACAGCTTGGGAAAAGAGGCACCTGCAGGTCCTCCACCCCAATTCCAATAATCCAAAAACAAAGAAAAAACTCCCCATGACAATCTAATAGTCAGCTGACATTAGCCTGAGCCCTGAAAGAACATTGAGGAGCAGTTGATGCTCCTAAAAGCTGACATCTATCGGAAGCTACTCTCCCCCAAGTCAGAGAAATCTGAAGCTATTGGGATAAACTCAGAAAACCTCATTGACTTCACCGTTCCCTTGACTCCTTGCAATGCTTTCTCTTCTTATCGGAGGCTAAATCAACAACTATCATGCCCCTAGGACTTGTTCCATCACTATCTTTCAACTCGGTCTTTAAAATCCTTCACAGCAGTGATGATCCTAGAAGATGAATAACCCCAGAAGGCTCTCAACAACCGAAAACCGCTGCTCTTAAGATCAAAACAACCACTGGGTTTCTAAGATTCTTCTGTGAACTCCTGAGATGCACAACAGCGGGGGTGGGGGGCTACCAACTAGAATGAAGAGAGAGAATTAAAATACAAGTATGCACAAGTGTTGGAGGAAAATGAATGGGGTGACATCAGAGATGGCATGTGGGGAGTTTACTGTTTTAAGATAATAGGAATTACAAGGGTGGCCCCTGTACCCATAATCCCAGCAGTTGGAAGGCTGGATCAAGATGATTACCATCAGTTGGAGATGGGTGAAGGAAAACAGAGCAGGAGAAACTAAAACATGTCTTTGTGCTAACAGGACCAAGCTTTTACAAAAGAAAAAAAGGTGTGGGGGGGGCATCAACAGTGCAACCACTGATCAACACTTCCCGGTAAGCAAGGACGAAGTTGCAGTAGTCGCAACTCAAAAATGGAGTACCACACAATCCACAAAAGAACGTGCGGGTGATTATGAGTGAAGATGCAGACAGGAAGGGAAGTAGTATGAAAATTCCTCTGCTGCTTTTCAGTGAAATAGGAAGCAAGGTTATCAGACACCCCCCCCCCAAAAAAAGCAAGGAATAAATGTTCAAAGCTGCAGCAAAGTTGTAATGCAAAAGGTTGCCTGGGAAAGGGAAGGCAGAGACTACAAAAATGTCAAATGGCCAGCAGGTGGAAGAGTTGATCCAAGGTTCACAGGCACAGACTTAACAGGAACAGTTGGCATGGCTGTCCTTCCCCAGCACCCTTTAATCCGGGTGCACCTTCAGAGAGCCGAGTTGGAACCACCAATGGGTTTTCTCCACTCCACATTTCCCCACAAGAGACTGTTCTGTCACAAATTCTGGTTGGGTCATCCTCACACACTCGGTATGTCACTAGCATGTCTTTACTATCATGTTCCGAAAATATGCTGTTCCCCAACCTAACCTCTCCCCTCCCCACACCTTTTGTGGATCCCACCTCCTCAAACACCCCAACTCAACCTCACACGGGGGCAAGAAACCTGTCTGTGTGGTGCACTCCTATTCTGACCTGGAGCCATAGTAATCCCGCAGGAAATTACTTGTAAAATTATAAATATGTAATCTAAATGGGAGTTCACAGTCAACTCAAAGGGAGGAAATACTATATTGCGTTTACTAATCTCCAGCCAAAAGTCAACTGGCTACAAGGATTCCTACGGGCACAAAAGTGACAACCAACGTGACTAACACTGCACCAGCGTGGTAACACCTACTCGAAATTAAGGTTCTAGTACTCTCCTCTCCCTATAGGACAGCCCCTCACTTGAGTGTCTGGGCAGGAGAGCTGACACATGAAGGCAGCTCCCCTCATTCGGATGGGCTGCGGGGAGCCCGGTCACCCCGACATCACACCCAGAGCTTCCTGCAGGCAATGCTCCACCTGGCGACCCACCTCTACATAGCATCCCAGCTCTGCGCCTCCTGGGTTCCCGGTCCACCCGACCCTCGGAGAGCACAGAACTCTCTAGCGACAACTGGCCGGAACCCAGCACTTCTGCCCACCCAGCCTGCCCTTCGTCCAGCTCAGGCAGTGGGCAGACACAGAGACACAACA
>LOEQ01003413.1:151258-177232 GCA_001685075.1 Bramus lutescens
ACCGGTGGGAAACTGACGCAGGTTGGTCGCCACAAGACAGGAAGTCAATGTACAGCTGCAACCGGAAGCCACTTGCCGGCAACACTTCCTTTTCAGTGAGGCTCGTGGGAGGGAGTAATTCCCTGGACCGGAAGAGCGGTAGGCGGGTCCATAACGTAGTGGAAGGGGCGGGGAAAGCGGGTCCAAATTGCAGACGCGCGCAGTGAGAGGCTGAGCGTTTGGGCGGAGCCATGCCGCAGAGGCTCTGAAGAGAGCGAGGCAGAGATGGGTGAGGCCGGCGTGGGCGGTGCAGGGCTGCATCTCAAAGCTGAAGCTAAAACTTGGGGATCCGTTGGCCAACAGTGGTCCTGAAAGGAAGCTTCTTGAGTTATGAAGGAAAAATGGTTTTTGCTGCCTGTGAAGTGCAAACTGGGAGTCATTACCACCAGCGTGGATGCTCTGGAAAAGGCGGGCTTTATTCTACAACTTAACTTTGTAAATGTATTTCTGTGTAGTCTTACTTTTGCATTTTACATTTTAGGAATACTTAAAAAATAAATGTGTCCTTGGGAAGGAGTTAAAAAAACAATGAGTAAGAAAAAAGCCAAGAGGCTAACGCGAGCAGTGTGGGTACTGCTGTAAAGGCAGAGGCTGGCCGCGTGCGCCCTAGCACTCGGGCACTTCGGGTTTCCGCGTCTGCCCCCTACATACCAATTATATAATCAATCTCTGTACATCTTTCCTCGGTTGTAAAATGGAAAGGACAGTGGTGGCTTCACAGAGCAGTTAGTAAAATGGCAGCCTTTTTTAAATTACTGTTAGAAGTCACCTACTGATGGTGTCATCCTGCCGAGATCTCAAATTCAGAGAATTTAAAGCCATCTTTGGAACTGTAATAGTAGCAGTATTCTGTTTGCCTGACCTATGCCATATTGTTGGAAGAGACTCTTTTCACTGAAACCCAGATTTTGTCTGGCTTTTTGCCAGCACTATTTCAAACCTACTGTCAGAATAGTGAAGAAACGTTAGCGTAATTCCCAAAGGAGAGAAAGCTTGACAAGGTAGTCACATGCCTACATGTGAAGATGGACACATGACCTATGTCCTAATCTGCTTGGAGCATGTTTTTGGTGGCCTGCCCCGTATTATGGTTGTGTTTAGTTATCTTTTGGTTGTTTTCATTTTTTATGAATGCAAATTGAATTTGTTACCATATTTTTCAAATTTAGAACATTTAAACAGGAAAGTGAATTTCTGACCTGTTTGGGGGGGAGTGTCTTTTCTTTTTGGAAGATTTGAGAAGTGTGTTTGTTTGCTTGCTTTTGAAATAGGGTGTAACCTTGTAGTAGCAACTAATTTAGATGCTCGGCCCTCCTGCCTTAGCCTCCCAAGAGCTGGAACTTAATGAAGGAGAAGGTCTGACTGCTTCTGTGTAGGGACTCTTTATACAGGTCCTGAAGCCTTCAGTGAGCTACATCCCTGCTGGTGAGCTCCTCTTCAAAATTACCTATCTTGCCCCTGACACCACCCCCTAATTATTTAAGTAGGAGTCTCAGTATACTTGATATTAGTGGCTCTTTTGTTATCAAATATGAATATGCTTCATCTTCATCAGATGGAGTATGCTCTGACCAGTAAAATTAAATACAGTGTTCTAAATACAACTCAACCCTCTTTACCAGAACTGAGCTTCATTCTATACAAAAATGCTAGGAAATTTCTATATACTATCCTGATAGTCACTTAAAAGTTTCTGGAAGCAATGCTAACCCTAAATTGGTAGTAATGAGTGGCATCTAACTGCCAATGACCACATCATCACAGGGATGCCTACATCTCACTAAGTGGAAGGCAGATGGCACCCTCTCCCTGTCTCTTCCTGTCTTACTGTAATACTATCCATTCCTTGATTCCTAGAAAGGTTTGTGAGAATTGCCAAAGAAATATCAATAAATAAACAAATTAAATAGAAGAAAAGAAAGGTCCAGACACCAACGCTCACTTGATTTTCTGTTTGTTGTAATAGTGCTGTGATTTCTGAAGCCTGGTTTAGATAAATACATTTTGTCCAAGTTCAGGGGCCGCTGTTTTCCCTTGCTTCATGAAATTATCAATAGGCAGGCCTTTGATCTTACAATTCCACGCAGCTTTGCTGGCTTTACCTGGATCAACTACTTTAGTGGATTCACTGGCTTGATATTCCTTCATCTTGGCTTCTCCATATTCTTTCTCCACCTTCACAGCCAACAGCATGTTCATTCTAAGAGGATCCAGGGTTATGTAGAAACGTGGCCGTTCTTTCTTGAGAGTCAGGGTAGCTGTGCCGCCTCAAGGAGTGAGCATTCGGTTTGGTTTAATGACCTGCATGCTGGTCAGGGGCCAGCACGGCGCATCGCCCCATCAATTGAACTGGTCAACTGCTCTTCACTCCTTAAACTATCAGACACTCTGGAACAGATAAGTCTGGGCTGGGGTATGGTGGACTGGACTCTGGGACTATGCAGGGATTGTTTCAAGTTGGGCTGCAGTTTCTGGATTTCAAGGGGAATATTGGTTTGTTTCACATCGGTAGGAAGGTTGCTAGATTGCAGATGATCAACTGCATGTTGGACTGATTTTCCTTTGAAACTTAGGGCTTTCCTTGGATATGGAATTGAAGGTCCCCAGGCATCAATGATTGCAGTTTGGGGTCGGTGGGGATACGCAAATTCTTCAGAATTGTGGGCTTGTTGCAAAGCATTGACAGTCAGAAGGAATCGGTCAGGTGTCATAGGGACTTTCCAGAACTTTTTCATTGGATGTCTGATTTCCTCTACAGGACTTTCCACATCATCTGCTTCTTCAAAAAGAAAGCAAAGGCACATGAGCATTCCATGGAAAATAGGGACCGTCTATACGTAAAAGCCAAAACCATTCTAACTGCTAAGCACACTGTAGTTTTGTTGCCCAAAAGGCATGTCATGAAATATCCCAGATAACAACGGAAATGGTGACAGCAGAAAGGGCTTGTCTTTAATGACTATACTAATAACTGTGTAAGGTGTCATGTTTTGGGCAGCCTCTGTAATTCTAATAGTCCACACAGTTCAAAAATTCCTGTGAGAATGACTCTCACATCTCATTCATGACTCCCATAAAAGAGGTCTTGCAGATTTATAGTATGTTGTCATCAATAATCCTACTGCAAAGATCAATTCTCATTTAGTTAACCAGCTTTGGTTATGTTCCCCAGAATCAGGCCTGGATTCTAAGACTCACTCCTGCCTAATGCAATATGGCATGGCTAAAACTTCCTAAAGAGAAGTCCCCAAAATGTTTGACCAATAGCTATGAATCTGAAGTATTCACGTAACAACAGAATCCTTTCTACAAACCACTTTACAGTCGAGGTATCTAAGACCATTAAGCTAACAAAGACATCTTCTTGGATGATTCGACATCTTATATCATTCCTAATTTGCCCTTTTTTGGTCCCTCCAGAAAAACAAGGCCCTTGTTTTCAAAAATACCTGAGTCGGAAAAGGTCGAGAAACAGTTGCATAATCAGAAACCTAACAACAATCCAAACCCAGAGTTCTTCCAATGAAGGAGCAGCAACCAGGTATGGTGCATATAATTTCCTTTGGCCATTGGGTGGTGTCCCAAAAGGGACAGATGGGGACGAATGAAACTCCCAAGTGTTCCTGCTCTTTGCTTTGCTAGTTAAACAGTGTTTCATAAAAACATAAAAATCTGAGATATAATTAGGTTGTCAGTATCTTCCCCTCTCCTTCCAAATTCAGAAAACATAGATTTTTTTTCTCATTATTCTGCGGGTTTTGTTGTGGTAGGTTTTTCTGGGGTTTGTATTTTTTTGTATGATAATATATCTTAGATCTGCAAGTCAGTACACATACAGATCTTCATGGTATGAATCTTGGTTATGTAATATCGATAGTGATGGGGTTGAGTTTACCATTGCTCACTCTGGTGGCCATTTGATTTATCAATGATCAACCTTAAGGAAATGTAAATACCATTTTTATTCATCATGTAAGCAGGTATGAGGAGGTAGGCAGTCCCTAGAGCTGGCTTGCATGTGGTAAGGGCACTCATAGTGTTAATGGAGTATAAACTGATTCTGTGGGGTTTTTTGTTCATCCATGACAGTAACTCTCTAGTTTTTAAGTGTATTCGCCCTTTGGCTCAGCAGTTTTGTTCCTAGGACCTCACTTTGTGGTCCACCTGTATGTGTGCACAAATGCAGGGTGCCCATGGCTAGGGTGGACCATTACATCTTCATTGTTTGGCTCACTTTGAAACTCATCTGTGAGGGAAATTTGTTTCAAAGGAACATTATTACTAGTCAAAACTATTAGAAAAAAACATTAGAAATGTTTGCCAGTGCCTTTCAAAATCATCAAAGAAGCATACTAGCCATGGTATTTAATATTACTTCTTAACAACTCATTCCTGTCATGCTCTCTCTCCTTCATCGACTTATCTCACGCTCATCACCCGTACATACTCACCACGCCACACACACACGCACACACACACACACCCTCCAAATGTCACATACAATAAACAAACACTCCGCACACTCACACATACACACACCACACATACACACACCCTCCAAACACCACGCACACATGCACGCACACCATGTACTCACCACACCACACACACATACACACACTCACACACACACATATACACACCCTCCAAATGCCCACACACACATGCACGCGCACCACACTCTCACCGCACCACACACACACATACACACACACACACCCTCCAAACACCACACACACATAAGCAAACACTCCACACACCACCCACACACACACACACAGATCCCTCTCCTCTCTCAAGAAATCCCCTCCAATCAGCATGACCCCTCTTCCTTCTTCTGATGTGCCCATTAATCAGAAGGAACCGGTCGGAAGGCAGAGACAAGAAGCAGGTGAGGCGCATAGAAAGATTTTCTCTCTATAGCCTTAAGTTGGGAAGGAGACAAGACACCAATCCCTATTAGGAGGAACCAGTGGGAAACAAGTCCTTCTTTGAAGAAAGCACAATGGCACCACTCCCAAAGATGCAGAAGTTTAGGTGGAAATACAAAACTAGGGGAGAGAGAGACGGGGGAGGGGTGAGACCTTAGCTCTTAATCAAAGTAAAACATCACCGTTCGTCTCCTCTTCACCTTCATGTTTCTCTAGCGCATCTTCCAAGACACCGCCAGCTCTCTTCCTGCCATCCCTCTGGGGTGTGCTTGCTTTTCCTTGGTCATATATATCTATTATCATGATGAGGTTAAGATTAAAGAAGAAACCACAGTCATTATGTAATTTGATTAGATCCGAGTAGTGGGGATACAGCAATAATTCAACTGGTTTTTACTTGAGGTATGACCCTTGTCGCTGACACTAAGTAGGCTGGCTCCCAGATCTGGGTTCCATCATGCTTCCCCTTCCACAGACCCTTCCTACAGAATATCAAGCTTTAAGCATCTGAAACTCTGTTTCTCCAGAAAACTAGTCACTTGCAGTGTGATGTGCTTGAAGGTGACCTGTTGGTGTTCTCTGTAGATCCTGGGTCCAACTTCATGCCACAGGGGCTAAGTAGCATGAAGGAGTCTTGCTAGTCTAACCCACATATGATTTGCTCTTTAGATGTCAAAAATAGCATGGAACCATGTACATGCCCCCACCTACATGTCCATACACACCAGCCTTGTAACTAACTCCTCTAAGGACAACATGTTTTGTATAGAACAGTTTCCTGTGGGTAGTATCTTAGTGTATCTCCCCTGAGGACATAATAAGTAATAGCTTAATGAAATATTCATGAATGTTCCCCTCACCCCATCTCTGTCAACACACACACACACACACACACTCACACTGCCCATCCCCACTGGTTATCACTGTAATTCCAATAATCTTGCTGTTTTACCTGAAGATGGCTTCTTGTTTAACTTTGGATGGATTCGGGCCTTCTGAGGTTCATTAAATGGCAATTCCTGTTTACTAGACACAGATTCTCTAAGGCTGTGAACCTGCGTGCTGGACTTGGAATACATATTCCCAAGGCTGATTTCTTCCCTTTCCTCCTCCTTATCCTTGCTCTTCTTTGCTTTGCCTCTGTCCGCATTATACTGCCATTTTACGTTTTCAAACTGGAACATGAGGATATTGCTGTCCGTCTGGACCACCATCCTGAAACCAAAATGAGAGTGCCCACAAAAGGAGCACGGAGGCCACGAAAACATACATTGCAGTTATGTCTTAGCCAATCCCTGGGCTGAGGAACTGGGGCCAGGGATTGACCATAGGAATGGGCTGGTTTAGGGTGTTGCTGGGAGAAAGCATTGAAGCACTGGACAGGGGTAGGTAGTTTTGTAACTAATTTTTTTGTGAATTAATCATGAAAGGGATACCTGTGTCCTGATTGCTTCACTGCTTGGGTTGGCATACCTTTTCAGTGAGTTTCCCTTTCTGGAGCGCCAAGTACCCAGGATGCCCAAGACAAAAACTTAGGTACTCCACACACAGATAGCTGGAAATTTACTCTTTTCCTCTTTTTAAGCTCCTTGTATCAACTCAATGTTTCTATTTTTACCCTTGGAATAAAAACTGTCAGTGGGGAATCCTCCTCTCCTCTGCTGAGCTCCCACACAAAGCCCCACATGGCTTCACAGTATCCTCTAGGGTCTCTGGACATAGTGGAGACATTTTAGGAAGCATAGTTATCTCCGTTGCCTCTGATCCTCATTCTCATTCCCCAGGGGACCAAGGTTTAGAACTCACATTTTCCACCCCAACACACTTCCCATCTCTCACTCATTTCTTTCACTTTTTTTTTTTCATTTGCACGGAGCAAGCTTCTTTCCTCTCTGTGTGTCTAGAGTTCTTGAAACTATAAGAAGAAACTGAAATATATGAGTGCATGTATGTGTGTATTTCCTCCCTAAATACTGTCATTTAAAGACTTTAACCTGTAGTGTAAACTCTAGAAACGTGTCTTGTTTGGTCTGGAAATGCTGAAATGGAGTTTGAGGAATCAGATTCTGTTAAGAGCTCTCCATCAGATTTCTATTTATTCAACCCAGAGGAAACCATGCATGCTGGGCGTCACGGCATCCTTAAGAGTAAACCCAGCTCCAACTGTGCCCTGGTCACTAAGTCTGGGGCAAAGGCCAGTTAGTTCCACAGGAGCTACTTCCCTCAGCCAAGCTGGAGGGAAGCATGGCCTATCCTGCTCTGCCAGTAAGTCCAGAGTCCCAGAGGAGGGGGGAAAAACCACCTAGAATTACTCATGGTTCTGCCCTCCAAGCCCACCTACCACCCACCTGTTGCCCTGATAAAAGAAGGTTAGCACAGGGTCGCCTCTGGCATCAACTTTTATCATCTTCAGACAGTTCCCATTGAGGAAATTATAGATGCGAATCTTGCCGTCTCCGCAGGCACTGATGACCCGGAGGTAAAGAAGAGACACCTGCAGCACCTCTCTGGAAGGAAATAACAACAGGCAGTACCCACCTTCTGGAAAACTCTTGGATTTGCTTATGGTCTATAGTGTTGGTGTGCATTTGGGAGGTAGGAGCCTTATCTATCCTTGAGGTGGTGTTTCCATCCCTTTTGAGTCTAGAGTTAGCCTCAACCATCAGCCATGCCATGCCCATCTGCAGTGGTTTGTGGATCAGTCACAGGCCGCCAGTCAGCAAAGGAGAAAGGGCACTGCTTCGGGCTCTCAAGGGGGCGTGGGGAAGAGAGGTCTAACACATCAAATGGCCATTTTTTTCATGCAATTTGATTCCTAGCTACTTAGTCATACTGAGAATTGTTGTCTGAATCCTTTTAGAACAGAGCTGTTGTGTAAGAACAGTAGAAGGCTAAGGATTAGTTTTATATGAACAGACATCTTAAATATATAGACTCTTTTTTATTTTTTTATTTATTTATTTTGGTCTTTAATGAGTGGCTTTCATTCCTTCCAACAATGAACAGCAGGGATGGTGCAGTTCTCAGTTTGTACACATCTCCAATTAGTAACTGAGGAAGGCATCGTTAGAAAGCAAGGCCACTTCACACAATCAGTCCTTTCTGGTTCTGCACTAAGTTAAGATGCCACCAATGAGGCCTTCAGCACAAGCTGCATAGACACAGCTGCCTGGTCTTCAGCATCCCAAACTGTGAGCTAAATAAGACTCTTTTCTCTACTACTCGCCCAGCTTTGGGTGGTTCCTTCAAGCAACCAGAAATCACTAGCCAAGACCTAATTCATCTGCCACTTCGTTCAACAGCAACAACAAGAAAAATAAATAAATAAAACAGATTTCTCCCATTTTCCTCCCCACTACATATGTATACAAGATTCACGTACACTGGCAGCTTCTCTTGGGAACAACTCATAGCATACTTATCGCTAGATGCTTACCACATGGCACAGTGCCAAGCCGGGAGCAGGTCTTAAATACATATTTATTCTAAAGGTGGCTTACATGTTCAGAGTATGGTCATCGCTACAGAAACATTAAAATAGTGTAGTTTACCCTATCTGGCCTTAACCTTGGTTGATCTCAGGTCCAGATGAAGATTCTTCAATACCCTAACAAGTTATCAAAAGAGAAATAGCAAAGGCCTCAGAAAGGGGGTGCTTGCTCAGGATATCTCAAAGCAGCAACAGTGCCAGTGTGACCTGGATTCCTCCTTAGATGGTAGTGGAAGGCATCAAACTGAGCTTCTATTCAGACACTAAACGCCCAACAAAGTTTTAGTGCTTCGATACCGTACGCACATCTTAGGCTGCTGTTGCAGTAGCCGAGCACTGGGACGGAGATGCCCTCTGATAAAGGGTTTGCCTCCCTGTGCCTTTCCTGACTTTGCTGAGCTGGGACCCTCACGTCCCCCAAGTTCCTGGCACATTTGGTTCAACCTGTACCATTATAGCCTATGGTTACAACATAGGCTTGAAAGTCAGATGCCTACTGTGGAGCTTACACCACCACACGCTTGCAGTACATCATGAAGGAAGCACCTCAGCCTTCCAGTCCTCCCTCATGTCCCCTTTACCCAGCTCCTGCCCCATGGAAAGGAATAAATAGTCATTTCTACATCATGTGATTTCTGCTACAGTTAAATTAGCTGGGGTTTTTTTTTTTTAAGTTTGCCCAGTACCTGACACAGTGGTGGTTATTGGTCTTAGACTAGCTCAGACCCCTTTCAGACTTTATCTGCCCTGGAGATGTCTCCTGCTTTGCTCTTTCTTTCTGAAATTTACTCAGAGTGACGTCAGTGAAGATGGTGAGGATGCGAACTACAAAATTCCGCCCTTCTGTAACAGCAGCAAAAACTTTAAAAAAAACTGTCAGAATCTACTTTTCAGGGTCCTGGAAAATCACAGGTTTGCTGCAGCCTAGGGAGTGTTTAGACGTGAGAACTGGTTTTAGAGGCGGTGAGAATGGTGTGTTTTATACCGTGTTAACTGACCCTAGTCCATTCTTCACTTCAGTTGTAGCTATGGAAAAATAGACACATTCTTGGTATGAGAAAGAACCAGATAGGCTGTGTTCAGGACGAGTCATTTGTACTGCTGAATGGTTTCTTGGAAGACTGTCTCAAAAGATTTGTCTTTGTTACTTAAGAATTCTTTCTGGGCTAAATCTGCCACCCGAGAGGCATTTGCTGGAAATAGTCTCTTGCTACCTGAGGAACTAGAAATTCACTGGGGCAGATGATAACACTAACTGGAAAGCCAGGGAATGAGAAGTCCAGGAACCTTGAAAATCTCCAGCAGATCCCCTGGGATCTAACATCCACCCTGTCCAACTTCTGCTTAGGAAAGGTTCCGAGAGAGCCTTGAGCTCCTGCCCCAGCTACACTTGATGTCCTGTGCTAAGGCAAGTCAAAGGAGAGATCAGAAAGGAAATTAGCAAACCGTTTGCAGATGAATGAAAATGAAGATACAGCATGTGAAAACATACCTGAGATCCCAGCCCTCAGGAGGCAGAAGCAGGAGACCACGAGTTGGGGACAGCCTGAGCTACATAATAAGACCTTTTCTTAAACCAAAACAGCTAAGGCAATGTTTACACCACGAATGTGCACATTTCTCCAGTCAGTAGCCGAACCTTATACCTTAACACTAGAAGGGGAGAAAACAACCAAAATCAAGGAGAAGGCAAGAAATAAGGAAAATTGATAGCATAAGTTATTAGAGTGAGAACCGAAGAAATACAGCAAGTCATGAAGCAAAAAGCTAATCCTTTGAGACGATCAACAAACTTTGATAGATAATCAGCAGTGAATCTTTACTAAAACTGTGGCTCAGGGTGCTTGCCTTGGCTATGAGGCCCTGCTCAACTCCTAGCACTGAAAAAGAAACGAAACAAGAGAGAAGGTTCAAGAAACTAACGTCAGGAGGAAATTGGGGGACATTTCTGCTGACGATGGGAAGTTCTATAAGTAGATAATGGCAACAGATGTACAACATTGTGAGTGTGCTGTAAGCTGCTCTATATTAATGTAGCAGAGTGTATATCAGGAAAGCTATGTCCCAATTATAAATTGCAAATAGTTTATTATGATACAAGTCGTGGAAAAGACATTGACTATTATTAAAAGCAAACAAAACATAAACAACTAAACAGTATAAGATCCCCATCTGTCAAACCAACTCCCCGTGCTCAGATTTCTTCTCTCATACTCTTCTCCCACACTGTAATCAGAAGTCATAATTTTAGTTGAAAATGTAATTGAATTCAAAAAGGAGATGCCTTCCTCTAGCTCCTTTTTCAGATAGTAACTGTCTGCCATATTCAAAAGATGAATATCAGTGCAATCGCTAGAACTCTCCCGAAAAGCAATCTATAAACAAACACTTGCCGCCAATCAAATGTCTTTCAGCACTTGTATCTAGCTAACGTGATTACAGAGGGCTGGGGAGACCTACAAACAAAAGTATTAGCCACGTCCTCCAGGTAGCTATCCTCTTCCTGTGTCCATGCCAGGTATCAAGAACCAATATGAGGCCAGAGAGATGGTTCAGAGAGTAAGAGGACTTGTTGCTCTTGAGAGAACAGGGCTTGGTTCCCAGCACACACATGATGGTTTCTCTGTGGCTACCTCTAACTCCAGTTCTAGGGATCCAACACCCTTTTCTGACCTGCATGAGCACAAGGATCACATCCTTAGATGCAAGCAAAACACTCACGCATAAAATAAAGTGAACAAGTCTAATTTGAAATGTTTAAGGAACAAATATGAACGGTGTGTTGGTGGTGACATCCAGCAAGAGCGGCGGTATCCAAAGCTGTCCGCTAGCAGACAGAAGGCCCATGGGTTAACAAGATGACAGCCAAACTGTCAGGTTTGCTAGAAACACTATTCCAGTCTCTAAGTCTTACTGGATCCCGTTAAGAAGCTTTAAAAACATATAATGAATCCTTTTCAGGAGACATCACAAAGGTGACTTCCTCCTTGAAGTGGCAATTTGATTGTCCAGGTGCTCTGCTAGAAGGCTTGCTCACAATTCCCTGGGGATTAGATCAACTCACCGAGAATAGGTATTTCCCAGCACCCACCTGCTAATAATGTAGCCGTCACGGACCACAAAGATCATACCCATGTATACGCAGATCTCATACTCACACATCTCTCACAAGGCCAGTGTATAAGGAGTATCAGGAAATCTAGAGCCTGACTGGTTATCAGGATATTAAATAGATATCCCCCTGGGAAATCCACTTACTCTTTTAATCAAGTAATATAGCATTGTGTTTTGTGGCACTTTAATGCACTGAGGGTAAAAAGCATTATCCGTGTAGCCTATGAAACCGTAGGCACAGCAGAATCATTAGTTGGCCGCAATAGCCTTTCCAAGTGAGCCCAGCTGTGAGCTCAGAAAGCTGTAATAGGCGCCAAGCAGCCAGCAGCACTGAATTTGAACTGGAATGGAAAATAGAACCCATTTGCAAAGCTGGAAAAGAACCTAGTTTGTAGACTTTGAAGGAAAAACTTTTAAAATGTCTTGTTATTTTTCAAACTTTGACATGTGGGTTATTTTTAGGTTTTGTGAGCACATTTCCTGGCAGAAAGACCAACTTCAAGAATTCTAAGTTTAGATTTGGCGTTATTTGGGACAATCTGTTGATGCCCCAAATGGCTAACAGATATGAGTTTATCATATGCCTCATGTTTTCTGTGGTCTCAACAGGCAGTAGGCCGGAGCAAGACCACAAGTCCAGCCTGGGCTACATAGGGAGACCTACTCTCCCTCCACCACATTTCCCTCAACAACGCCTATTGTTTCTCAGGAGAGACAAGCTAGGGCAGGAAAGAATGTCTGACAGGGAGGATGGTGGTAGACATGGGTAACAGGTGGGAAGGAAGCAGAAAGGGACGAGGAAAAGAAGGGCCGGGAGAGCCGCAGTACACAGAGGGACCCATCCGCTGAAGCCCGCAGTCTCCATAGTGCTGGGGAAATGAGGGAAGGCCACAGCCACACGCACCACCCCACTCCCCAGCACCTACTTAGGATGCTTGAAGGCCATAAGGCACCGCTTGCACTTTCCCACCATGCTCCAGGCCACGACCAGGCCATCGGCACCTCCAGAGATGAGATGCCACTCGTTAAAGAACAGGCACTTTACAGCTCCCTCGTGTCCCGTTAGAGTCTGCAAGAAAAGATGCCACTTCTTTCAGACCCTCTCCATTCAGACTGTCATTCCTCCGCTAGCCAGAGCTGGAGGCTTCTTTAGTGGAATCCCAATACCATACTCCACTCCTCCGTGTGTGCCCCACACTTAGCGTGTCCTTCAGCTGAGTTAACTTCTCTAAGGCCAGAGAAGCCCATGCCTCCCTGTTAGCTCCTTCCCCACTCAGGAAAAATGTGACTAAGTTAAGTTCTTGTTCTGATGGGTCGGTGGCTGGAACAGTCACCATCTCGCTGGAGCACAGAGAGCCCTCAAGTCCCTCTTCCCTGCTGTCATCCTGAGCTCTTTGCCACGTCTCAGAGGGTGTGTCTGGGCATCCTTGTGCCCATTGCTGAGGCTCAACCACAATGACAGGACTGGTATGGGAGAATCCCACATTTCACTGTGATCCTGTGGTCCTGGCGCAAGATCTTGCTAGTGCCCACTAAAGCCAGGAATCCAAATCCAGCAAGAATTTTTGTGGACACACGCTGTGGTTTGAATGCACCCCAAAGAATCCAGGTGTTAGAAGTTGAACCCTCAAATTCATAAGTCAGTGTTGGGCCTCTGAGAGGGCTAGCATTGTAATGCTCTGCTCTCGGGAATGTATTCATCTGGCCAAGGACTTGTGACTTATCCCAGGAGAGACTTTGTAATAAGAAGAGTTAGTCTCTGCCATGCTTCTCTGCCTCACCATCTGATGCTCGTCTTCACCACATGGCATGGCCCATCACAAAGGCCTTTACTAGATGCCAGCACTGCTCTTGGATGTCTCAGTCTCCAGAACTACGAGCTAAGCAAACTTCTTTGTTAGACTAACAAAACACGGACTAAGACAACGTCTAATGGCTTTCAAGATGTCAGGTGTTCTCTTATCATTAGTAAGAATAAAAATTACTTTTCCAACACTCAATTTTTTTTTTTGCTTTATTGGTGGTGGGGCTTCCTTAGAAAAAAAGAAATAATTTATTGGTGAAAAAAAGAAGTATGTGTTCATCCCCTGACCACCACTCAGACCAGGAAAAGGTGCTTTACCTCTGCCTGTTACAAGGCCCTGGGGCTCATAAACTCTGCAGCCTTCATCCATTGATAATGGGGAGCGTGATGTGGGGAGGAGCCTAGGATCCTGACCTACCCTGAATGCCTTTGGAGACATTCTGGTTTTCCCGGGTTGCTGGCTGTAACTCAGTTGCTTGAGGGTGGTCTAGGGAGCTGCGCGGAGGAGTGACAGACCTTCGTGTCCCTTCTAACCAATCACCAATGTTCCTACTCACTGGCTGCTCACCTTTAGCAGCTGACCTGTGGCAACGTGCCACACCTTGACTATGCCTCGCTCACAGCTGCTCACGATGTAGGTCTCGCTGATCCTGGCAGCCAAGATGGGATCTTTGTGTTTAAATGTCTTCAGGCACTTCCCTGTGTCTATGTCCCATTCTGAAGGGGAGAGGGTGACAGAAGAGGCAAGGGGAAGGGGACAGGGTTACAGTGAAGTTCTGCTCCTTGTCATGAAACTGAGCTTACTGAATTGTCCCAGAAACCTTCACCTGCCTGGTACCCTTCAGGCTCCCCTGCCAGCAGACCCTTGGGAAAGCCAACAATGCAGAGGGCCTTCTCTCTGACCCTGGAACTCTGCCTTGGAACGGCCCTGCTGGACAACCAGTGTGCAGTAAGCCTGGATTATTCTTGCTGTTGAACATAGTTCTTGGAAGTCAAGGCATATCTAGTGCCATGACCCTTCCCCAGTGCTCTCTTCCTGGCCACACCTTCCATTTCCACAGAAGGCGAGTTGCCATCCTTTCTTGGCGTTTCTCACTCTGACAGAGTGATGCATTGATATTTTGCTAATTGTGAACTTGGAGCCTTAATTTGGCCTTTTTAAATGCTAGACTCAAAATTGTATCCTGATCACTCAGTTAGTTTAACGAGGTCACAGCCTAACTCCCCTGTCCCCAGTCTCAGCCCCACTGGTGGTGTTCTGTTGATTCAGCATGCAGTCCTCCACGCCAGTCCTGTGACATGGGTCATAATGCTGGGACTTGAACCCCTGGCCATGGACTTAGTCAGAATACCCCATTGAGGGCCTTGGAGATTAACACTCTCAGATGGTTTTGGAGGCTGTGACTGCCCTTCCATCACAAACCCTCATCTAGACAGCTTTCACCATGACTTTGCACCTCACAAAACCGTGGTGGCGATGACATTCATTCAGATGGATAAGGACATGGCAGTCGGGAGTGTGACTCCTTTGCTGGGTCTGAGCGCTGTTGTTTCCTATGTCCTTTTTCTCTGCCTATCCCACATAGGTAGTGACTCCCCGGGTCTCTGTTTTCTCTCCTTCTTCCTGCTTTCCTGAAGTTGCTTGATCCACACTTAAGTCTCGCCTCTTTCATTATGAGTTCATGCCACCACATTCACAGGTTCCACATCCTCAGATTTGACCAAACACCACAGATCAAAATATTTGGTAATGAAAATGGTATCTATACTAGACACTGGATACCACACACACACACACACACACACACACACACACACACACAGAGCTTTTTTGGCATTGTAACTAAACAATAATGAACAACTATATGGCATTTGCATTTTGTTATGTGTTACATATTATCTAGAGGGTTAAAGCATACAGGAGGATGTATAGGAGTTCAATACAAGTGTCATCTGTTTCTCACAAGGCGCACATGCGTCCCCAGATGTGGTTGGTATCCATGGGAGGAGCTCCTGGCAACAGTCCCCTCTGGATGCATAGGGACAATTGAAATTGGCAACTATAAAATCCCACCTATCTAGATCCCTCGCCCAGTGCATCCATTTCCAGGAATTTCTCACTTGAATGTCCTCATGAATCTCACCTTCATTGCATTTGCTCTCTAAGGCTGCTAGAACATTCTGCCTCAAGGTTTCTGGCTGAAATACAAGTGGAGTGTCTCTTACAGAAGTGAGACATGGTACCACATGGCAAAAGTCAAAGAGTCAGCATGAGTATGCTCCCCTACAGCAAGGCCAGAGGAAATTTCATTTCTCTGTCTTTCTATGTGGCCTTCTAGAAGCTACCCTGTCCCTTGGTTCATGATTCATTCTTCCACCTTCAAGTCAGCAACCTCCCACATCCCCAACCCTCTTTCACAGTCAGACTGCCATTGAATTACAGTCAAAACCACTTCTTTTTTTATGGAGCCACATGAATGCATCAGCCCACCATCAATAATCCAGAATAATCTCCACATTCTAAGGTCATTAACTCAATCACATCTGAAAAAAAAAATCCTTTTTTGCTTCCCAAGATGTTTTAGTCCATATGCTGTTGCTTGAATGAAATACCTGACGTGTTTACAAAGACTTTATTCGGCTCAGTGGCTTACAGGTTCCAGGGCATGGAGCTAGCTAGCATCAGCTCAGCTCTGTGGGTGACTCTCTTGGCTGTATCACAACATGGTAGAAATGCACGTGTGCGTGGGTGCATGCGTGTGTATGTGTAAGGAGGAATACTGCTGAACCGGAAGCTAGAGAGTAACTGGAGTCTCCTGATCCTTTCTGTGAGCAATGCCCTAAGTTGGCCCCAAAACTTCCCAACCATGTCCTTTGTCACTTCTACCTGCCACAGTGGTGACCAGACTTCCAACACTTGAGCGTTTAGGGGAAACACAACCTAGCACAAGATAATATAGTCACCAGTTCCAAGGATTAAAATGTAAACAATTTTTGCTTGGGCATTGCTCTGCCTGCCATACTTGACACGTCCTAAACTTGAAACGTCCATGACCTCCTCTCTGTTTTCTCCCTACTTTGTTCTCCCTCTATAGTATTTGTTATGTCTGTGAATTATATTTTTATATGACTGTCAGTCTGGGTTTTTTCCAAATGGCATTATTACTTGCTTTTATAGCCTTCTTTTTAGATCCAGTTAATGAGAACGTCCTGGCAACTTCCCCTCTGGGAGTCTCTCACCTGGGCCATTGATTATGAAGCTACATCCACCTGAGTTTCCTCATGTTTGTTCTCAGGTATTTTGAAGACACTGTGGTAGTTTTCTAGGGTGCAAAGTATCTTCATTTATTCCCTATCGCAACATCGTCACCCTCTTCCAAGTTCTTCTAAACTCTCACCTGAGTTATTGTCTGAAGTGCATATTCAGTCATGTGGGGGCCACAGGTGAAAGCATACCTGTGGCTTCCAGGTTCAGTTTTGCATCGTGTTGCAGAAAGCTCTCCATAACTGGTTCCCAAAGGAGCTTAGAAGAATATCCAATACCACGCACAGCAGTCCAGTCACAACAGACAGTAGGAAGGACTCAGTGCAGCTGGCTTCATCCTCCTGCACATCTGTCTGTCCTTCTTCACACTGCTTGAAATATCCTCTACTGTCTGCCTGTGAAACTACTAGTCCTTCTGCTCCCACTCATGTGACATCCTGCTGATGGAACGTTTCTTAATTTACCCTTATTTCTATGGTCCCTTTGAACAATGTGTGCAGTTAGAAGCACATGACTGAGAGCCAGTCTTTGATTCAAATCCCTACTTTTTCTTCCTGTAGCTCTGATTGTGACTACTTTTCCGTCTTGGGGTGAGATGGTAGTGTTATTTATCAACGTGACAAAGTCTAGAATTGCCTGGGAGATGGGCCTCAGAACATGTCTTTTGGGGATTATCTTAATTATATTAATTAAGGTGGGATGATCCACCCACTGTGGGTAGCATTCCCTAGGCAGAGATTCTGAAGTACTGTTGGGTGGATAGATTGACAGACATATGAACAGATGCACAGATAAGAGAATAAGGAGCAGGTATAGAAATGAGTGAAGCACAAGCTGAATGAGGTAGACGGTGCCCGAAATTCCAGACCCCAGGAGGCTGAGCTAGGAAGATCAGGGGTTCAAAGCAGCCCAGGCTATATCCTGAGACCCTGACTAAGGTGGAGAGGAGGGAAAAAACAGAAGGGGAGAGGAGGAGGGGAGGAGGGGAAAGGGAGAGAAGGAGAGGGGAGAGGAGAAAATGAGGAAATTAAGGCAGATTTCTTACCTTTCACCTGTGCATCTTTTGCTCCAGATACAAGCCTGTTCTTATATAAATCCAGGCAAGTGATTGTCCCCTGGTGGCCATAGAAGATTCGAATGCAAGCCCCAGTTGTCACATCCCAGTATCTGCAGAAATGGGGGTGGGGTGGAGATTTTCTGAAGGCCCCAAGGGTCCTATTTATTGTACAGGGCTCATTTAAATAAGTAGGTAGTTAGTAGGCAGCAGGGCCTTGTCACCATCAGCACTGGTAAGATCATCCTCACTGAGAAACCAAATCAGCGGCACGTGCACTTTAGGACCGGTAACCAAGGTAAGCAAGTCTGCTGGGCACAGACCAACCTACAAAGCTCAAAATCATTCCTCTATCTACCCATAACCAAACAGAAAGCACATAGCTGTGATGCCATTCTTAGTTAAATAGAATAAGAGTGCACAAGATTGTTATAAAGAGAGTTTTGGACAGAACAAAGAAGAGGGTTGGGGAGATAACTCAGTAAGAAAGACAAAAAGGACGAGTCTGACCCCTGGAACCCAAATAATACAGAGCCTGATGTGGTGACCTGTACTTGCACTGTGAATGCTGGGGATGTGGCATATCCTTGAGACTTACTGACCAGTCAACCTAGCCTGCTAGGTGAGTTCTAGGCCAGTGATACACTTGATCTCAAAAAGGAAATGGTGGCTCCACACTGAGAAAGAAAATGTCTTGTGTTTGGGAAGTCCCAGGTTCAATCTCCTACCCTGGGCCTAGGGGCAGAGATCAGATAGCATCCTGAGAAGTGAGAGGGAAAATAGAGGTAGAGATAAGATAGAGTAAACTCACAGATGGATAAATATAGAAATAAAGCCTTATGGAGACTAGTAATGATCACACGGTGTCAACTGGCATGTTACAGGCAGCTCATTTCCCTGTCCCTATGTCCAAAAACAAAACTCAAACCAAACCAAACGAAAGGCAGAGAGAAGCCACAAGATGAATGAGATAAAGGCCTTGCCCTACCAGATAGAAAGTCTTACAAACCAAAGCAATTAAAACGTTGTTGAGCAAGCACTGCCAAAAAGGCAACCAAAATAGACTGAGAGCCCAGAAATGGCAAGATAGAGATGCAAGTCTTGGGACACAGCTAGCCGGATAGAAAGACATTCTTTTTCATGAATGGTGCTGACACGGTTGGGGACACCAGTGAGGAGCCTCTTAAGACAATAAAAGGTCATAACAAGAATGGCTTGGGATAGAGTGGAGACCTGAAAATGAAAGGCAAAAATAAAATAACATAGGGCTTTAACGAAGACACCACAAAGCCAGACATGATGTTGCAGGACTATAATCCCAGAATTCAGGAGGCTAAGGAGGGAAGGTTGCCCTGAGTTCAAGTCTAGACCGGTTACATAGCTAGACACTTAAGAAAAGCATAACCCGCTGGGCGGTGGTGGCACACACCTTTAATCCCAGCACTCGGGAGGCAGAGGCAGGTGGATCTCTGTGAGTTCGAGGCCAGCTTGATCTACAAGAGCTAGTTCCAGGACAGGCTCCAAAGCTACAGTTGAAACCCTGTATTGAAAAACCAAAAAGAAAAGAAAAACATAACCCAAAACTCGTGCACACAGACACCATATGGTGTGACCAAGATCATCTGTGGGAGCACCCTATGGCTAAACACCAGAACTAACACAAACATTCATCTGTACAAATATTTACCCAGGAAAACACTGCCCCACACAAATCAGCTCTGACTGCTGTGCACATCATATGGCAAATCTTAAACTGAGTCCAGGGCAAGAACCAAGTGTTTCCAACGTACAATTCCATTTATTTTCACTCGAAACATGGGTATAAGTAAATAGTTGATATTCTTGAAAATCTATAAGCAAGAAGAAACATCTATAAAGAAGTACAAGAGAATAATCAATATAAAACTTTGGGCAACATTACTCCATCTGTAAAAAAAGGAAATGAGGAGGAAGTCACTCAGAGGTCAGGGAAGGACTCTTTCCTGGTCTGAGCATGAATGTTCATTGCATTCTTTAAAATGTAAGAGGCTGAAGGGATGGCTCAGCCATTAACCCTGGTTTGGTTCCTGCACCCACACCAGAGAGCTCCAGAGCATCCCACACCCTTTTCCAGCCTCCAAAGGCAACTGTGCTCATATCCATATACCCATCCACAAGCACACATATATACATATAATTTAAAAAATTTTTAAATCTCTAAAACTAAAATAAATGAATATATAGTTTAAACATGATTTGATTCCACATTATATTCCACATTTTAAAAAAAACTAGTTTTCCTTGTTCCTTAAATAAATTTTATATATATATTTAATATAGAAAATTTAAGAATATTTTTAAAAATGAAAAAATACCAGATTTTCAATACCCCCATCTGATAACTTACAAATCTGTTTCAAAGTTTAAACAGTAAGCAAAATCTTGACTTTTATCTTGCAAAAAAATCTACTTTTATAGATATTCTCAAACTATTATAATTCAAGATAACCTATAAATAAATGCAAACTGGAAGAAGCGTGCCATGCGTGCCTCTCACAAAAGGCCAGTTTTTGCTGGCCCTAGGCAGAACAGTGACCATGACCTTGAGTCTCTCACCTGATACTCAGGTCGTAACTCCCACTGAAAAGAATGTTCTCCTCAGCAGACAGGAAGAGAGCCCTGACGCTGCCCACGTGGCCTCGAAAATCAATGGGCATCTCCTTGGCCTGCATGACGTTCAGAAGGTGGATCTTCCGATTGGATGATACGACCATCAGATCTCCCCCATTATAGTGGATGATTCTGTGTTGGTCCTTCCTGAGTTTCAGGGTGTAGAGGGGATGGATTATAGGAAAGAGGAGTTAGTGTCCTTCCTGGGCTCCCATAGCACCTGACTTTTGCCTGCATCCGTGGAATAAGGAAATGTAGGGCCTTTCAGAAGGCAAGGCCAAGTGATAATGGGACCTGATGATCCCTTCCTCACACCACAGAAGTCAAGGAGGATTAAACCCCAAAGACATGGGTAAATTTACTTTAAAAATTATATATTCTGCTTATGTACACTATGTCCCCCAAAGGTAGACTAGACGGAGTGGCGTTCCCAAACCTAATTGACCATGGTAGTCTGTTTCTCATAGAAAACTTGAGAGGAATAAAGTTGGGAAGTCCCATGCGAACTGAGTTTCCTTTCTGTCTTTCCCCCTTAACCAGTAGCCCAGGAGCAGTTGTTACGAGCAGATTACTAGGCCCATGAGTACCACTGACAGCAAACAAGGGTGTGATGTGGCCCTTGGTCACAGCGACCTTTACAGTCAGTCAGCCCACCACTGCCAGGTGAGAGGAATTGATTTCCTAACCAGAAAACTACCACAGCATTGGCTATTCTGAACAGGATAACCAAATAATTGATCCAAGTGGAGCCATTCTTGATTGTGAAAGAGGACACTGTTATTAAGTACACCATGGCCACAGAATAAGGAGGCGATGTCACAGCAAACAGGAAGGCAAGTTCACTTTGAATTCATCTCCTGGTTCCTTCTGTCATGTCTGTAGTGAAACACTCCCCCACCCCCCGCCACACACATCTAAAGAGCAGCTGTCCCCAAACAATTTGTAAAACTATCCCACACGGACTGAAAATAAAAGACAGGCAGCCTCCACAAAACCTTGGGAATAAAGAGAAAGGACCTAGGCCAAAAATATGGCAAAACATAGACTCTTGAAATGCTTTATTGGGACTTGGGACTCAGTGGCAGGTGTGTGCAGGCCTAGCATGTGTGAGCCCCATGTTCCATCCCCAGTCTTACCTAAATAAATAAATAAATAAATAAGCAAGCAAGCCTCCTTGAGGCATATCCAAATGATGTCACTTGGTACAGTTATTATAAATACATTTTCATATTTAAAATACATACCAGGGTGTTTTGCTGTAATGTGTTACAGAAATGTATAACATGGTCCCACTTCCTTCAAGTATCTGCTGTATGTTCAAAGACACTATCCTGGAGGTTAGAGGTCAATATTGTGTTTACTAGGGTTATGTCAAGTTGAAATTAACTGGAGTCATCCGAGAGGAGGGCTCTTCCACTGAAATTGCCTCCATAACACAGGACTATAGGAAAGCTGGTAGGGCATTTTCTTAATTAGTGGTTGATACAAAAAGGCCCAACCCATTATGGGTGGGGAACACCTCTAGTCTGGTGGTCCTCAGTTCTATAAGGAAGCAGGCTGAGCAGGCCATGAGGAGCAAGCCAGTAGGAACACCCCTCCATGGCCTCTGCATCAGCTCCTGCCTCCAGGATCCTCCCTGGTTTGAGTTCCTGCTTTGGCTTCCCTCAATGGACTGTGGTTCAGGATGTGTAAACTAAATAGAATCCTTTACTCCCCAGGTTGCTTTTGGTCATGTGTTTCTTCACACCAATAGTAACCCTACCTAAGATAAATGTTAGTGGTGGCTGTCTCTTGGTGACACAATTTCAGGAGACTTGTATTTCTCTGTGCACTGTCTGGAATTGATAGGACTTTTCTCCACGTGTGCTCTCAAGTTGGAATAAGACAACAGTGAAATTTCAAAGGACCAAAGATTTCATGTGTGTAATCTATACGAAAGTTTTTTTGGTCAGGATACCTAAAACTAATGAAGGTGTCCCGGGCTGCAGGAATGGTGCAGGTTAAACATTCGTTGTTCAAACAGGATCTTATGCAAGCTCAAACCTGGAGCCTAAGTGGAGGAGCTCTGCCTTCCCAAGTCAGTGAAGGTCCAGAGAGGCCTACAGTGCCAACTGGAGTACCACAAGGGTCCTTAAAGATCTAACTCCTCGTTCCAGGGCTTACGTGTCAGAGAGAATGCGGTTGTTGTAGGTGCCGCAGAAAATGTTCCTCTCCTCCATCTGCACCATCTGAGTTTCCTGGTTCTGGTATGCAGTCCACAAGTTGTAATCATTCTAAAGGAGACATAGTTGGAGTCAACAGTGGAATCCTGGATGCACTGCCCCCATTCCCAGTCTCCCATGGACTCTTCCCTTCAAGGATGTAGCTGCTGGTTCGGGTTCATGGGGAGAGGCCCATAAGCAGACGCTAAAGTTACCTGTGAGAGAAAACACTAAGATGTGGGTACTACTTCATGTTTCACCTCTGAATTTTCTACAATTCAGCTCTGTGCGCTTTCATGGCTGAATTCCAAGTGTTGCCTGGAGCACAACTCTACTGAATATGAACAAGTTCACATGAACATGCTCATGTGGATATGCTCACACAGGCATGCTCACATGGGCATGCTCACACAGGCTAGATCACATGGACATGCTCACACAGACAAGCTCACACGGGCATGCTCACATGGGCATGCTCACACAGGCTAGATCGCATGGACATGCTCACACAGACAAGCTCACATGGGCATGGGCATGCACATCTAATTACAGCTGCCTTTGACCAACCATCTCACAAAATCGGGATGTTGTATTTATAGTCCAGATACCCAGTAGCACAGAACACAGCAGAACATCAACCACATGTGAAACTGTGCTGTGCTTGATACAGTTGAGTCCAGTGCGCGTATGCACCTGACCTTGTCCCTGCAGCTGACTCACAAAGTAGACCACTCGCCCACATGGTACTTTCATCACCTTACAGGTGACATATCTGAGACTCAGAGAGGGAAAGTGAGTTTTATCAAACCTCAACAGGGTGATTCCCTTTGCTTCTCATCTTCCCTTCTTCTTCCCCTTTTCCACCTTCCTTCCCTCCAGGCATCCACCACACAATAATTTCTGTATGGCTCCAGCCTGCCAGGCATGGCAAATTTTAGTATAGAAGACTGAACTGAACATCTACTTCCATTCCTTTCCCCAGCCCTCAAGAAGCTGGAAAGCAGACACACTCGACTTGTGGGAAAGAAAGAGGGAGACTGTCGTGAGAGCAAAGACTACGACATCGTGTGTGCATCAGGCAGGCCCGAGAACATCCCCTTGGAAGTCTCCCGCAAGCTCAGCATTCTCCTCTGTGTCCTGGCCCCTTTCTCAGATGCCTTCATCCCTCTGCTAACTCTTGAGCTGTAGCCACAGAGATGCTCCAGAAGAACCTGCACACCTGCCTTATCTCCAGGGCCCATGAAGCTTGTTAGACATAAAAGAGAAATAACCTTAGCAAAGACGTACGCATGCGTGCGTGTGTGTGTGCGCGCGTGTGCATACATGTGTGTGTCTGTGTGTGTGACATGTGCCTCTGACACTTAACTGACTAGAAGTCCTTAAGCTTTTCTGACCTCAGTTTCTTTATTGAGAAAATGGATAGATGAACCAACTTGGAGATGAAAACTTGCAGGTTAATAAGATTCACAAATGTCTTTTCTTAGTTTGCGTCGTTTATGAAAATGTCTTCTAACTGGCGGCTTTCTTTTTTTTTTTAAGGTAAGAGGTTCCATTTGTTTGCTTTTGTTTCTGAGCCAGTTCAAGCTGACCACAAACTCACTATGGAACCTAGAAATCCTCCTGCCTCAGCTGAGATTTCAGACATGTGCCACCACACCTGGCAATATAAGAGATTTCACATAACTCTGATTTTTCCCTTCTCCTGAAAGCTCCAATTGTCTGGGAGATCTGATTCCACAGTCCTCGATGGCATAATTAGCTGGAGCTGTGGCATAATTAGCTACTGGGCCCTTTGGGAGGGCAGCAGGCTCTCGGTTCATCACAGTCTCACTAGCCTTTACAGGCCATGCTCCCCACTCTCTCCTCTGTGTTCTCTGCCTGGCCCTGCACACACATGAACAAACCATCTCTAAGCTGTACTCCACAGGTTCCCTATGGGCCCCCAAGTCAAAGCACCCTTCCCTGAAGTATCCTTTTAGTACCAACTGAATAGATTTCAGAATAAATGGAACTTCAGCAGAGCAGAAGGACTAGAAATCTCATGGTCTCAGGGATAACTACAATGCCTAGATAGTAAATGCAGAATGCTCCAAATATCTTCCCTTCTTTCTACAGTATTGCCTAAGAAGTAATGAGGAGAGCTATGGGTAATGGAGTCTCCCTCCCATCAAGGAGCAGAATGGACCTAATAGTGAGGTAAGGAATCTGACATTATAAACAAGCCTTGGCCCTCTTTTCCTGCTCTTCCCATTCCAAAGCAGAGGACTCAAGTGCCCTTGAGATGTGTGGATTCCCAGGACAAAGGGGAAGGGAATCCGAGGCGTGGCTGACACTGCTCCCAGCCTCTGAAATCTCCACTTTGATGACTTAATGCCACTGACATAGACCACTGGGAGGACACCCCAGTGATTTCCACTCATCCAGCAGACGATGATGCCAAGGCTTACGTAGAAGGAGTTACTTGTATGTGGGTAGCAGCACAGAACTTTGGTCTCCTTCAGAGAGTGGTACCTCCTACGAGCCTAGGTCCTTGTTTGTGGGTGTCAGCCTTCAATGGCCGACAGGAACATGACACTTTCGGCTACTTACCCCAGACATCAGTGAGACCCACCTTTGTTCTCAGTTTCCGCTTCTGACTTTTTGGTTGTGTGTGCTTCCCGTCATCTGCTATTTTAGGGACTGGGATAGAGACTTTGCTGGCATAATTAGGATCTATTCCCCTTGTGTAGGACCCCTGTATGGTTTAAAAAGAAAGACTTCACTTGGACATCAGTACTCTATGTATATTATACTATTCACAATAACTAAAATGTAGAACTAAGTAAATATCCATTAAAGAAGAATTTTAAAAAAGTGTGTGTGTGTACATGTATGCATCTCATCAATGGAATGCAAGAAAACAAAAATACAAAGGAAATCCTGTCATTTGCAGCAATGTGCACGGAAGTAGAGAACATCATGTTAAGTGAAATAAGCCAGACACATAGAGAAAAAAATACATGATCTCACTTGTTTAGCATCTAACAAAGTTGATCTCATAAAAAGTATAAAGAATAGTGATCACCAGAGACTGAGGTGGTTCCAGGGGAGTAGGGGGCAGAAGTTGTGGTCAAAGGACACATAGAGTTAGACAGGAGGAAGTTCAAAAGATCTATTGTATGGTAAGTTCACAATAGCTAATGAAGATATATTGTATTCTTGAAAATGCAAGCTAAGTGCTCTCTCTCCAGGGAGAAGTGATGCATTCATTAGTGTCATTTAACCATTCCACAATGTATATATACTTCAAAACATCATATCCTATATGATAAATACTTACAATGTTATCTATCATCTCAAGAAAAATACTTTGTGGTACTAGATGTTGAACTAACCACTATACCACTGAGCTACATACCCAGGCTTAAATATATTTCTACTCTCCAGG
>LOEQ01003414.1:0-65481 GCA_001685075.1 Bramus lutescens
CAGTAGCTGGGGTTAGGAGCCCCTGCAGAATGAGCAGGAAGTTTAGGGGGTTGAGGAATGTCTTTTCTCCATTTCCAGGGCTTCTGCTGAGTATCAGGAACACACTCTCCCCTCTGATGGATCTTCTGGTACAGGATCAGGGCTCCTTGCTGGCACGGGACCTCGCAGACCATAAATTGATTTTTGGATGTAGTTTGTTAGTGTTGGCACTGGGAACAGAAACCAGATTTCATCATTTTTAAGCTGGCTTATAAACTTCGGAATCACCTATCTATTATCTTTTTTTTTCATTAAAAAAAAACCAGCAACATGTTCTGCATGTTAAAGCATGTGATTTCTAGTGGATGGAGAGAACCAGCTTCTTCAAGTTGTCCTCTGACTGCCACAAAGTACTGTAGGATACACACACACACACACACACACACACAAATGAATGAATCAAAGAATGAAGAAATTAAAGGCCTGTATAAAATGAGCGTAAAACATGACAATATTGACTCCATATACACAAAGTTTTGTTGTTCAAACATTGTCCAAACACATAATGGTCCAAGCTCTAGAACAAACATTTTAAACTGATGGACTATAGCTTTGAAAATATTCAAAGCATTATAAGTGCCATGATCATCTGCTGTCTCCTTCTTCGTTTAAAATGGATACCCTGCAGTTATTCATTGCAATATCTCCTGGCTCTTATAAAAGCTCACTAACAGCTTCCATTCCTCAGCTGTGTTTCTGAGAAATGAGATCATTTCAAAAGTCCACCAAAATAAAATCTAGGAACCAATTCAATGGCAATAGGCATATTTGAATAAATTTATTTAAATAGAAAACTCATTTATATTCAAAGTAGATCAATTTTCAAGAAAAAATGGAAAAGCTCACGAGAAGAAAATTTATCCACACTCTCTTTTTGTGATTATTGCAATATGTTAATGAGTAAACATTATAGTCATGGTCATTTCCTAATTATTTATAGAATCGGTAAGATTTCCCTATATTAACTTTGTACTTTCTATAAAACCAGATAGATTAAAATTGTACTTTTTTGAAGTGTTTATTTTTAACTATTTGTATACAGGATTCTAATAATGACTTCTCATTTCTCTGTATCTGAGAATATTGCACAAGCACATAGAATAAATGGCATTTGAGAAATAAGCACGTTATCAAGTGATAAAAATACATAGTTTAATTGGAAGTATTAAATTGATTAAAAATATAAAACATAAATCAGTTATTCTGTTGTATACCTGTAACCCCAGAACTTTGGAGGCTGAGGCAAGAGAGTCCACATGAGTTAAGGTCACTCTGAGCTACAGAGTGAGAACTTGTCTCAATAATTCCCAATGCATAACAATATATAAATAATCAAATTGAATTGAAAGCATGAAAGGTAGGGTCTGAAGCAAAAAAATATGATATAAAATAGAAAATAGATAATACTCTATAAAATCAAAATAATAGAATAATTTGGATATACAGTATACAAATAAAATTTAAACTGTTACTTCACAATTTATATTGATGTTATAGGAATTCAAAAAACCATCTTCAAGGCCAGGGCTGTAGCTAAGTAATAGACTAATTGCCTAACATGTGCAAGGCCCCTCTGCACAATCTTTAGTATCACAAAATAAAAAGACCATCTTCTATGTATCCTCATGAATACTGCTTTAAATTTTCTACACTTTATTATATGAATGAATATTATCATGACTCTTACATAGGCTGATTCAATTTGGCATTCTGACTTTAAAAAAATTAGTGTTTTATAGATAAATTTTTCTTTGTAAAATTTAAGTGGAGATTAATTGGCTATTATCAGTTTGTTTCAACTATTCATAATAAAAAATAAAGAAGCTCATTATTATAAAATATCTCTATATTCTTGTTTAACTGCAAAGTAGTGGTAGAGTTTAATAAAGAACAGAGCAAACAATTTAATTTTTCAAGTTTTTTAATTACCTTTATTCAGTCTTTGTTACAAGCACACAGAGGATTCTCTTTGCCAAAATATAAATGCACGTATAGTTGTTTTTTTCCTCCTGATCACCTGATCTTCAATACTAGAAACCATCCTTCCTGGATGCCATAGTATAGATCATAAGTCTTTTTGTACTTCTCAGTCACATCGTATTAAATTATTTTCTGTTCCTCAATAATCATCAATTTCTTGAACAGAAAATCTTTTACTACTATGTTATTCAAATTGATTGAAAGGAGATAGGAATTGAAGGCTACTCTATAAAGGAATTTTTATAGAGTTGCATGCATGTTTAAGGACTTATAAGGAAGGTTAGGATACTTGGGAACTATTAATACTTGGAAGACTGTATCATCCTAGGTCCAAAGGGGCAAGGGAAAAGTGAAGTCTTTCAACATGTTTAGAGGTTGGAGTAATTCAGTACAAGTTCAAGGAATTTGATAGAGGCTATATTTATGAAAGGTCACAGCCATTGTCATAAGAATACATCAGCAAATGGAGATTGCAGCAGAAGAAATACCCTGATGTCTTTTCCATCTGCCATGCTCCCTCCTGCCAGGGCTTGCCATTGGCTTCAAGTCAGTGGATAAATGAGCTAGTTGGTCTAATTCACAAAGACCAAGCTGTTTGGGGCACAGAGCAAGGAAAAGGATGAAGGAACAGTTTCTTGAGAGTATAAAAAATCACATATGCCTTATATTTAATTTACTCATTGTCTGCCTGGTGTGATGGGGCATAGTAGAAGATATTTATTGGGCATAAGAATACATTGCATAAGTACTAAAGCATCTAATCCAGAAGCTAAGTTCAGGCTGTATTTCCTTTCACTAAGAAAGTAATTAACTTTAACAAGTTGTCTTATTACTAAATATGGTTGGAAAAGCCTTTTACTATTTACATTAAGTAGTTCACAAACCACTTTCTGAATTCCTATGAAGAACATTAAGAACTGAAATAATTTGGGAACAATGTGGGAGGGATCATATTTGGACACAACAAAATGAAATGACTCATTTGAAAGTTGGTTGGGAAGATGAGATGAATCGTAAATTATTTCCTGGCAGAGCATAATCAAGATTTAGTCAGACTATAAGTGGTCTAGCAATGGTTAGTGTCAACTGGAGCAAACCCCCAGGAGAAGACAGAAATGAAGATTGTTGGGGGCACTTATGCTCTTTGTTATGTTTTTATTAATATAAAATCTAAACTTTGTCTCTTAAATCAAATTTTCTATGAATATTTTAAGCAAGAAGCCTTACTCTGAGGTCTATGCTTAGATTTTACAGTCTTGATGAGTATTTGTTGGGCAGAGGAGACAGACTAAGATATGGGTTAGAGCCAGTGGAACAGGCACAGGCATAGTAGTTGAGGCTCACCCCCTAAAGCCTCCAATTCCCTGTAGCCCATCTTCAGAATCAAACAGGTTTCATCCTTACTTTCTTTGCTACTAAGTAATGAATGTTATGATGGGGAATTAATTTTAGCACTTAAATTTTTGGAAAGAATGTAAATAAATAAATCATTCTGTGACTATTGCCCTCCTGATAAGACTTTCTGTCAGATTTTACATTTGACAAGTACTTTTCTCTATCATGCTAAAGGTGATAAATATATACATTGAGGCAACATTGTGGATTGTTCTGCTTATCCTGTCTTATATTAGTTATTTCTTGCTTTATAACAGATCAAACCCACTCTAGCTCAGTTTCTGTGAGTTAAGAGCTTGGCTGGACTTACCCAGATGTCCTGACTCAGGTTCTTTCATAGATCTAAAACATAAAAGACATGACTAATAAGAGATATAACTCTAAGTTCATTCACCTAAGGATGGAGTCTGTTTCTCATGGAGCATTGGACTGCGGTTCTGAACTCGTTGCTAGACTGGATATTGTTGTCATGGTCATGCATATGGCAATCCAGCTGGCTTCTACAAGAGTTAGTAAATGAGTGAACAAGAGAAAATGTCCAAAATGGGTGTCAGTAATGGCCTATCTTGACATTTTCTTTTCATAAGTGTATTCTATCCAGCTCACTCTCTAAGTCACCCAAGGGAATGGATCTTAGCAGATGCCACTGAGAACTCACTCAGAGGCTGCCCCTCTTCTCTTACTCCCATTTCACCCTATCCATTTCTATGATTAGGATTCCATCTAGATTGCAACATTCACCCCTGCCCGTCTGGTTTTCTATTGGGTTTTGCTAATGGATGACTTAGGAGGAAGAAAAACAAAATAAACAAAAAGAAATCAGAATATTTATTTCCTCCCTTTCTTTCTATCTTACATACAGTGGTCTGTAATGGCTATGATGTGAATACAGCTTCTGCCTCAGGGCCTCATTTCCACAGCTACAGCCCTCACTGAGTTCCGGCAAGTATTGGTGCCACCATTCCCCTCACACTTCACGTCCCGGAGTAAGGATGGCTATGTAGTCTAGATTTTCCAGTGCTTGCATGCATTCCCATCCTATTATGGTTTGAATGAGAATGCCCCTCATAGGCTTGGATATATGAATACTTGGTTCCCAGTTGATGGTACTAATTGGGGAAGTTTAGGAGGTGAGGCCTTGTTGGAGGATGTATGACACTGGGGGAAAGCTGTGAAAGTTTGTAGCCTTGCTCCACTTCCAGTTCCATCGCTTCCTGCATGCTCCCAGAAATATGATCTCTCAGTTTTGTGTTCTGCCACCCACTTCCACGTTCCGTACTCTTCCATTTTGGATTCTTCTTTGGAAACATAAACCAAAATAAACTTTTTTCCTTGAATTCCTTTTGGTCATATTTTATTGCAGTAGCAAAATGCTAATTAATCTATGCCTCTTCCTGTTTCTTTGGCTCTACCTACACCGTGGTGGTTTGAAGGAAAATGGTTCCCAAAGGGAATGGCACTCTTAGGAGGTATGACTTTCTTGGAGGAAGTGTGTCACTGCGGAGGTAGACTTTTAGGTATCATTTATCCTCAAGCCATGCCCAGGGAGACAGTTCATTTCCTGTTGCCTTTGAATCAAGATGTAAACTGTTCACCACTTCTCTAGCACCACATCTGCCTGCACGCTGACTTGCTTCCCACCATGACAGTAATGGACTAAACTCTGAACAGTGAGCGAGCTACCACCAGTCTGTATGTTTTCCTTTATAAGAGTTGTCATGGTCATGGTGTCTCTTAACAGCAATAGAAACACTAAGACATAAACCTTGATATATGATCTTTTCCCCAAATTCTTTTTTATTTCTGTGCTAAGACCTTGAATAATGTGTATCTCATATGGGGGAAGATTTTTAAACACACACACACACACACACACACACACACACATCTCAGTGGTTGAAATAGTTGCCATGTAATTTCAACTATGTGATGAATAGATTATGGTGAAATTTGTTTGAATTACATGGAAGAAACAAGAGATTTGAGTATGTAAAAAATCCTCATTTATCCCAAAACATCCATCTTATGCTTTGTCTAACACCTTAAGGGAAATACTATTTAAATTGCCTTTATGGAAAAATAATAAATTTAAAGCAATAATTGTCTCTTCCAATAGAGAAAGAAAGGAGAATTTTGCTTAAATCAAGTCAGTATGATTTTTTCTTATTTTTTAAATTACGTCCTAGCCACAGTTTCCTCTCCTTCCACTCTTCCCAGTCCTTCCTCTTCCCCCCCACCACCCTCCTCACCATCCACCAGATCCAGTCCTCCTCCATTTCTCTTCATAAAAAGAGCAGGCCTCCCAGGGATATCAACCAGCCATGGCATAACAAGTTACCGTAAGGCTAGGCACAAACCCTCATATCAAGTCTGGATGAAACAACCCATTAGAAGGAAAAAGTCCAAAGAGTAGGCAAATAAGTAAAAAAATATTTCTCACTCCCATTGTTAGGAGTCCTACAAGAATACCCAATTATACAACCATAACATCTATGCAGAAGACCTTCCTCAGACCCACACAGGGGTCTGTGATTGTCGCTTATTCTAACAGTATGGTGGATTTATTTTTCAGGGGATCACTAAGTTTACAGAAGCAAAAATGTAAAATAAATTAGCTCAGTAGTATGACCAAAGCATGGTGCTCCCTTTATACCAGTAGAAGAACTGAGATGATTCCAACTGCATGAACTGAGAAAAAAATTACCAGTGAATTTTTAATTTGTGTTAATAATTGGAGGAAACTAAACTGAGATTTAAAAAGCATTTTTGAGTTTTACTCATAAAATACTTTAAACAAATATGCTGTGATTTTGAAGATAATTTACCCTAAGTAAGAGACTGTGACCCACTGGAAAAGGACAGTCAAAAGTATACACTAGTTAGATTATCTTGCTCTGCAAGATGTAATATTGTGGAAATTTGGCATTTTCATATTTTACTTTGTCGGGGCAAAGTACCATATTTTCTATGATGTTGGCTTGTGTCCCTTTGCCACCATAGTAAAAAAAATATCCCCTTAATGTTCTGGGTTATAATTTCCTTGTCAGAATGATGCAAATCCTAAAGACCATCTGTTTTCAGCAGACAAAATGTGTTACACAGCCTTGCAAGTGATTTTTGCAAAATTGACTTGCTCAATATTTTTTGTACCTGCCCTTTGCCTCAGGGTGTGTTTCTTGGGCAATGAATTTGCAGTCTTAATTCTTCCTGACATCTGTATAGTTATTTGCAGTGGGTGAGTGAGTATGGGAACATTTGAAACCATGAGGAAGACGAGCATGATAGGTGGGATCTGGTCCATTCAAAAGCATTGTATCACTGTAGAATTCACTAAGTGTATTTTTACATAGGCTAATTACTCAGCTATTTTTTATCTTCTTTGTTTGTTGGTCTTAATATCTAGGAGTTCCTTTTCTTGCCCTAATTGGCAATTTTAGTGCCATCGCACTGACAACTTTTTCATAATTCAACAAGAAACCTGAGGTGATTTGTTGAAAGCCATAAAAATATCTGAAATTATAGTGAGCCTTTTTCCTGATGCTTATAATCAGCAAGACAGTTTTTTTAAACTAAATGTGAATTAGGTGACCCAAACTAAAAATATTAAGCAAGAAACTCTAATATTAAAATCTTTGGTGTCTTAACTATGGCCCCTCTTCCATGATGAACACACATGTAGGCATGTGTTCTCCCAGCTGCAGTCAAAGCTGTACTTGCTTACAGACCGAAGCTGTCTTACAGAGCCCCAAAAAGCAAAACATCTAGAGAACTGTTCATTTAATAAAGAAAATTGTTTTAAAATATTTTAATCATTATCCCACAAAGATATTCTTTTCAAAAACGTGATAGTTGTGGAACAGTCTAGAGAAAAAATCTACAAATCCATCTATTTCTAAAAAATAAAAACATTATATTGGAAAATCTGTTACTGACTCACCTGCCAAGTTCTAAGATTAGAAATCTTTGTTTTCACTGTAATAGTTGATGCTACTGAAAGCTGCTAAGTCATTTAAGGAACCTGCTTCCTATTCTATCTCAGATGTTTCTTCTTCAATAATGTTCTAAATTAAAAAGCTTCAAATCACCCCAAGCTTACAGTTTTAAAAACAATGTTCATGAATATTCATTCATTTGTTTATATATGTACAAGCCAACTCCCCATTAAAAAAAGACTATATAGTGTCTGTTCTAAATATCTAAACAGCCACAAATGCAACAAACTGTCATGATTGGGGTAAATGGAAAACATCTCTGACAAAATATAAAACCTATAATTTTTCCCATTGAATTTGAGGCCAGAAGAGGAGATCATAACCAGTGCTGGAGTTCAGTTGTGAACCACTGTGTATATGCTAGGAACTGAACTGTGGTCCTCTCCAGAGTAGCAAATGCTCTTAACTGCTGAGCCACCTCTCCAAAACCCAAACAATAGCCTTTTAAATCTGGGTCAGATTTGGTTAATCTCATGTCGTATTTCTTAGTTTTAAAATTTAAAATGTAGAACTAGTAAAGAAACTATTGTGACAGAGTTTGTTTTGTTGCCTTTATCCTACATAATTTGTGTAAAACCTTTTAGAACTGTGCCTACCACAGAGTAATCATTCAATAAATATTGTTACTAGTTCCTCAATAACACAGGGACCTTGGCTTAAAATACAAAATAATTTGGGAGAATTTTTTGTCATAAAAGTATATTTTGCCTTGCCATTTGAATAACTGGCTCCAAGATATTCACCTTTTTTAGGCTCTGTCTAATAAAGAGATGAGTCAAACTTGTGCAAATGCAAAAATATTATTTTCTATTCTATTAAAAATAGATTATTTTCATATGCTATATACTGATTAAGGTTTTCCCTTCCCCAGTTCCTCCCTGTTCCTCTCCACCTCCCCTCCCCAGCAGACCCATACTCTTTCTATCTAAATTGCTCTCCTGAATTTGTTTTGCCACTTAATATTGTATTCTGTCTATGAAAATGGAAAAGGCCCCACTCCATTTAGCATGTAGTTCTGAGCGTCCTGCTTCTGCTTACTGGTGCTCTCAAATGCTTGAGGAGAGTATCATCACACTACAGATATGGAAGAAGCTGAGTTCCACTGTGAACTCAGCAAGACATGTAGACAGTGGACACTGATTCAACTTGAGGACAAAAATGTCAAGGCTTGAAATAAATGGAAAAATTCCAATATAAAATGGTTAGAAATTTCAAAATGATAATTAATCCAAGGGTATTAAGCTCCGAGCCTGTTTCTGATTATGTGGGCGGAGGAGAGTTGTATAAATAGTAGTTACATTTCCTTGAATATGGCATAACCCATGAACTTACTGTATTTAGTGTTCTTCCTGTGCTTGGGGGGATTATTTCTCATCTAGTAGCATTTCCCTTTGTTGTGAAGAATTGATTGTAGACACTTTGTTTGTGCAGGGTGGTTGAAGGTGGGAAGGTGGGTTTCTTTTCTTTTCTTTTTTTTTCTTACATAAGATGCTACTTATCCAGTGTGTTCCCACCAGAATCTGGATATTTCTGTGGACCCTTGGTGTTTACACAGTTTCTTTTGTACTGTGTCTTATTTGTTAATTGTTTTCTTCAAAGGAAGACCATCTGGTATGGTCACAGTTTATCTTTACAGGAATAAGGACTTGATTATTCTTCATTATTCTATCAGATTTTCTATACAACATCAGCCAGAAAATAACAATTTGGGTGACACCATCTTTTAATTTTTTGACTCTGAAGACTAAACAATAAAACTTGGAATGAAATTCTTTCTTTACATTGAAAAGTAATCATTGATTTTCCATGTTTCTCTTTTCTTTTGTTATAGAGCTTTTCAGGGAAAGGCATTTATGTTTTTGTGTCCTAAACTCAAACTGAACATATTTGGAGAAATCAAGAAAATGTTGAGGTCTAAGTTTGTTCCATAAAATGTCCCTAGTCCTCAAAAATAATCTGAATAGCTCTTTCAAATTTTCATACTTTAATAAGGATAGATTCTACATACATATCTGGAGGGTACTTATATACCTATAGATATGTATATACACCATAATTTCCTAGAATCTGTGAAAATAACTTGTTTGACTGAAATAATTTGACAGATATCACTAAACAGGGTTCTGTGACAGAACACTTACTCAATTATCCAAGTCAGCCTTCAGCAGAATGACAAGTGTTTATGGAAGAAGCAAAAAGAGAGATTTGACTACAACAAAGAGTAGCTAGCAATTCAAAGACCCAAGCAATATGTGGTCACTTCATTGGAAGGCAGAGGCCAGGAGCCACTGAATGCCAGAAGTACAACTCTATAAAGGAAAAGCCAGATGCTCTTCTAGAAGTTCCAATGGCGCTTCAGTCTTGTTAGTATCTCAGTTTGGTCTCTATAACTCAACAAGAATTAAGTGCCTCTTGTTTTATGCTACTGAATTTGTGGTCATTTGTTTTAGTAGCCACTGGAAACACAGTGCCGCATATTCTCTTTAATTAATTAGACAGTATGGAACAAAAATAAATACAAGAAAGGATTATTATATGGTTTTTGACAATTTGTTTAATTTTGTAAATTGATCATTGCCCCTCTCTGATTATCACTGCAACCATTTTACCTATTCGAACAGAACTGTGGTTATTTGCTATGAAAACACTTTTAACTTTGGACCTGTTCATATCCCCACAATCTCTTTAATTCGCTCATCAAGATATGATGCTACCACCTTTCCTGTGGCTATAGTAATATGAGCCTAGAGACCTGGCAAATGTTTTATAGAAGAAGCTCTAGGGTCAGATGAGGAACACTTGATGTGGTGAAAAAGCAGCAATTCTGAGTCTGGTACATCCAAATCTGAATTCTGGGTCTATTATGAGGTTTGAGACCTTTATCATCTCTGGGTTGTAGCTTCCTCCTGTGTGAAATAGGAATTTATAAACAGTGCCATATGCGATAAAAAATTAAGTCTCATTTATATTTATAACCAGATTATAATGCTCCAAATCCACATTTCCTTCAGTAGCACAGTTTTTTTTGTGTTTTTTTTTTTTTAGTTCAGATCATCAAAAGTTTCTGAGAATTTAGGCTTTCCTCATTACCTGATACGGGAGCAGTAATCAGCTGATCTGGACTACAGAACTGCCAACCACACAAAAGACTTTGATATCTAGTTATCTGGGAGTTGCTGGCACTGTCTGCTATCTGCCCCCACACCTCTGATGGAGGCTGAATTTAATTCTCATGTCCTCATTTCAGAACTACCCCTAACCATCTAGGGACTGTAGTTAAAAGAGGATCTTGGGTTAAGTGGCCGAGGTTAGAGGATATCCTTCCATGTTATGATTTACCTGTGGTACACTGGGCAGCAGATAGCCAGGCACCAAAGCCACAGGATAGATTTTATCTCTCAGTTCTTCAGTTCTCCCAGACATACATATTCCCCCCTCGGCACAATCCCCAGCACTGAATTGGATGAATGGAGAACGAAGATGGCAAGAATAATTTAGATAAACTCACAGCGGGCAAATCCGTTCTGTTAGTTGGAAGCTGCCAGCTTTATTTAGGACAGTTTTTTAACCTTTGTAGATGCTATCAAGCAAGAGCTGTGATCTTGTATAAACCATTCCAAAACACAGCACTTGGTCCAAATTGAAATTTAATCTCAGGCTCTTCTCTTTATGGAGTCAAATATACCAAGTTTGTTAATGTTTTCCTTAGACCTTACGATATTGCAAATTCTTCAGAATATATGTGATCCTACAAGCCTTGGAAGATAGAGACCAGTAAACAATCTTAGAAACATGTGGTGTACAGGAAAAAGGGGTGGTTTGTCTTCTGAAAATATGTTCAGAACAGAAGATAGTAAAAGCCTAGGCTTCTCAAGAGGACAAGGGACAATAATTGCAAGGCAACCCTCGCTGGGCAATGCTGTGAAATACAACTTTTCACAGAGATTTAAACCCATTAAGTGGCTTAAAAATGAGGTTTCTATTTCAGCAAAGCTGGTGGTTGATCCATGAAATATAGCTCAGCTATCATATAGTCTCTAAACTGAAAATAAGTGGGTTTGTTTAGATTTTTCATTGGAAACACAATGACCCACTTTTTTTTCATTAAAGGGAATGTATTCAATGCCAGAAAACATGGCCTATAATGTATTTGCGTGGACTCAGGGTTATGAGTGAGATTTTGAGATTCTGTCTGAAGAACACACAGAAAAACATGGGAACAAGCTGTGCGCAATCATGTTGTATCATCCATCTCAAATTCATCTGATGGGCTTTGCCCAAATAAATATTTTTGAGTTGATGCTACAAATAGATTTCTTTTAAAAAGCCATTTTTATATTGGTTGATTGGGGCTACTGTAACAGAATACAGATTAGTTAATATATGTAAACAACAGTCTGTAATTTGCTCCTGGGACAGAGGATAGAAGTTCAGGATGAAGAGGCCTTCAGGTTTTGTTGTCTCTAAGGCTTGTCTTCCTGACTTGCAGATGGCCACTTTCCTGTTACAACGTCATCCTGTTAAAAGCCCTTTGTGCCGTGCAGCCCTGATTCTTCTTTGTGTGTCCAAAAGCCAGATAAGATTAGGACCCACCCATATGACTTCATTTGAACCGAAGAGCTGATTTAAACGTTCTGTTCCCAATTGGAATCTCAACCTGTGAAACTGGAGTCTAGAACTTTCAAATGTGAGTTTTGTGAGACATAAGAGCCAGAACACATAGGATCTGAATTGAATTGCCTTTGTCTTCCTCTTAACAGTGTTCACTCCTGTCCAAATTTTTATAGATAGTTGAGTAACAACACAGACTCTCCATGTAGTGTAGGAATTGCATCTCATTTTCTCAGGTTAGTTCGATGTCAATAAAACTGGCAATGGGGTGCAGTGCCTCAAACAAACAACACAAAAGGCTTGATAATGTAATAAATGGGGTTTGAAGAGCTTTTTCTCAATTTTAAATGTCATCATGGAACAAGTAATAGAAATATTGAAGTCTGATTTTCAAAAGATTCATAATATTTACTTAATTGCATTTTCCTTTTAAGGAAAAAAATTGATAACTAGGTTGTTCTTGTGACTATATGGATTATACAAATGGTATTTTAATCTTTAGCATAGCTACGGATTTTCTTATGTTACAAACACATCATAATATATTTGCAAATCTGCCAGCTAAGAATAGAAATTGCAGGGAAAAAACCCTGGGTTTATGTTACAATAGGCTAAAAGAGAAAACATTACACATTTATTTAGTAATAGCACATTTATTTTAACTTTCACTATTAAACTAACCTTCTCATATAAAACATCTTATATTGGTGTGCATGTAGAAATGACAAAAGGTGAATAGAAACAGGGAGCTGAGGCATGAGCATAGACCCACAACAAGTAAAATTAATATTAGATATTAAGATGGTAAATATTTAGCTCATAAATCTTGCAATATCAAGGTTATCTGAAGGTCATCTCCCACATTTGTGCAAAGGTATGTGAAAGAGATCAGTGTATTTAATCCTCTCTCCTTACCAAAAATCTATTTACAAGAAAGTCAAGTAATTTCTGAAGATCTGGTTATTTTCAATTTCTATTATGCAACCAGTATTGAGCAAAATTAAAGACACTTTAATCCAGGAAATATGCAAAGTACCAACCAAATTTTAACCCTACTGCACAATATGTCAGAACAACAGAAATAATTGCTGTCAGTTTGTACTTTTTTGACCAATAATTCTCTGCATTTCCTGCTAGTCACTTGACTGATGCAAATGACCTTATTTTTACAGCATGCTTTTATTAAATAGTTTATTATTTTGGCAGACTAATAAAGATTTTGGTATTTGCTTTTATTTGCAATAATATTACCACCACATAAAAAGGGATTTTATGTTCTTTTTGAGGAACAAGGAGGATAAAAGTGGTGATGGATAGTACAACTGAGGCATCAGCAATGAGCTGGAAATGAGACGCATAAATATGAAAGCAGAGCTAAGAAAATAGAACGGCACCCTTGGCCTTTCTTAAAAGAACATGCACACTTCGTGCTTCATTCACTCGGCTACAGAAACTCCTTTTGTTTCCAGTGAGTCAGAGACTGCACACAAAGTCTGAAATGCTATTTTTATTCATTCATAACTGATGGATTCTTCCTTATTTAATTAGACTTATTCTGGGAAAATACTTCCAAGCCTTATGAGGACGTTTTGATTTGGAGGGGGAAAAAAGTAAATGAAAAATTGGTGGCCACAGAGACTGAAGGGGGAATCAAAAATATTTATTCTTTTCTGAATATTTAGCACAGATCACAACAATGAAAGAACCAACACTTAGAGTCTATATACCATCAATTGTAATCACACAATAAAGTTTTTGAAGTGTGTGACTGAGCAAATAATATGATATTAGTAGATAATAGCTGGAGGATAATAGAATGTTGGATGGAAACTTTGGAGATTATATGTTATATCTTGCTTGTCATTGCTTGTGTTTATTTAAAAATTCAGATTTCTTGCATTTAACCTGTTTCCTGACCTAATGTTGGTATATAAATTATACAGTCAGATAATAGATTTATTGTCAGAAGAATATTTTCAGCATTGATTTCATCATCTTCATTGTTAAACTCATTTCTTGATTGTACAGCTTAATTGTTATCATAAATGAAAACAGATTGTGCCCAATAAACTAAAAGGAAAGGTGAGTCCTTCCATCAATGGCCAGAAACTGAATTGGCACACAATGATTTTTAGCTCAGTAATATTCAGATGTGGAACTCATTTTCTTTTCACACTGAACTACAGCCAATAGCTAGAAAGTATGAGAAAGTAATGCACTATGAGCTGAGAAAGCCACTGCTTCGTTATCGACAAGACTCAAATCTTACAGAGGGAGAGAGTTCTACCATTTGGACCCTTGTTGCAAAGGCTTACAATAGACATGCTTCTGACAAGAGGTTGGTGGTAGCAGAACAGACTTAACAATTAATGGTATGCCAAGGCTGAGTTCAGAGAATTGCTTTACCCAATGCCAATCATTCATTCCTGGCAGTAGCACTTCACATCTTTCCTGGGATGCCATCCAACCACAGTGGCATCTAAAATATATCGAGCAGTGTTGTTACAGTTGGAGGTGAAATTGAAATTTGCGCCAAACAGAAGTGACAAATTCACATGGCTGAGTGTTGCCTAGCAATCAGGTCCAAGGGGGGAATGTGGCAATTCTGCCTTTACCCATGAGTGTGTGGGAGCGGGGGAGAGAAACATGTACATTAGGGTTTGGGTGGTCTCACAAGTAAAGCCAGGTATACAAGAGGCTATCTTTTACTACCAGGACATGCAGAGAAGCCGGGGAAAGGGAGCGGCAGGCTGAGGTTGGTGACATAAGCAGCTTTAGTGAGAGGCAGAAGCTCTCAGCAGTTAACCTGGGGGAGGGGGAGAGAAGCTAGATGCCAAGATGCCAGACTTGATGCTCAAATTGATGGCAATTGGCCATCCTACTGCCTTTTGACTGCAGGCCTCTTGGTGCACCTCTGTTCAGCTATCACTTGGCAGCTGGGGGGCCCCAGGGTACAGTGAGCAAATGGTTCCTTTCTCTTGTCAGATTTCCACCTGAGAGCAAGGGGAGTTTTTTGATCTGTCCTTATTTGGAGGAGAGAGAGATTTATAAATATGGGAAATATATGGCTATGCTAATGAAAGAGCTTGTGGAGGAGGGGCCAGCTCTCATGGGCCCTTTCCCCATTGCCCACATTGCTTATTCTTTCTGTTGTTGAACTGTTGGGACCTCATCAACTTCCTAAATCTATTCTTCCCATTCACATATGAAAGAAGAGGTTTCTGCTTGGAGGTTTCTCATCCTGTACACCCATTTTACTGAGTCAGTTTTGAGTAAATACTTATCCTCAGTTCTACAAACCATCAATGTCATGGTTATGGCATTTGATTAAATTTATCTGGAACTTACAATGTTCTGAAGGAGACTCTAATACAGAAGTCATCTCTTCAAGTAGCATCAGACAAGTGCGAAGTGCTATGCAAATACAAGATCCTTGTACTGTTTATTTCACAATAGATTGTTGATAAATGCCAGTAAACAATGAATGTGCTGAATAAATGGGTAGATTGGTGATGGCTGATGAATGTATGAAAAGCATATATAGACTTAAAGTATTGGGGCTGTAGGTAGAATACTTGCTGTAAAGGCATAAGGATGTAAGTTTTGATTCCCCAGCACACAAGTAAAATTCAGGCAGACAGGCCCTTGCTGTAATCTCATCAGTAGAAAATGTTGAGATTGATAGTTATGGAAGATGGAAGGCTCACTGGGCAGCCAGTCAAGCTTACATGACTAACTTCATGTCCAGTGAAAGATTTTGCCTCAAAACCAATCAAGTATTAAAGTGATAGAGAAAGATACTTGATGTGGACCTGTGGCCTTCAAACATGCCTGCTTGCACAAGTAGCATCCATACACCTATACACATACATATAGCACACATGTGTACACACACACACACACACACAGATAGACAGACAGAGAGATATAAGAAGCTATATGGATCATCAATCTGACAAATAATAATAATAACCAAACATTATTTATTCATATTTTGTTATGCTAAATTTTTAAAAGAATTATTTTGCAACTGGGGATGGGAGAACACATTTTTAATTCTAGCATTCAGGAGGCAGAGGCAGGCAAATTTATGTGAGTTTGAGGACATCTCTACATAGTGAATTTCAGGTCACCTAGGGAGAGCTATGTGGTGAAACCCTGTCTAAAACAGCAATTGCATATGAAGTTTGCCCTCTAAACTTTTAAGATGTATGGTGCAGCACTACATATATAAGTGTTATGATGTACATCAGCGTTCTAGAACGCTTGTCCTGTCCGACAAGCTTTATGTTTACTGACTCCTCTTAGCCTCTGTCCTACTACTTTCTGCTGTTAGTTTGATTGGCTCGAGATACCCCATGTAAGTGTAATCATGCTGCATATGTTTTGTGACTGCTTTAATTCACTTAGCACAATGTCTCCCAAGCACTTCCGTGTTAGATCACATGGCAGGATTTCCTCATTTTTGAGCTGAACTGTGTTCTAGGGTGTGCATTCATTGCATTTGCTCTGACCATCTTTTGATGAGTATTTATAATGTAGTAGTAAATTTGAGAATTTAAATAAGTCTTCCAGACACTGGTTTCTATATTATTGGATACTTACTCAGAAAAGGAAGACTAGATCATAGAGTAATCAATAACTGTTGACTATCTTGCAGTTCCTTCAGGAATGGTAATATTAAGCATTTTCTCATATACCAGCAGCCATATTTATATGTCCTTGGAGAATAGGAATTCAAGCTCTTAGCCCATTTCAAATTCAGTTTCTTTGTCGTTTTTCTGTTGAATTGTATGAGTTGCTCTGTGTTCTGGATGTGAATGTCAAGCGCATGCTCTGTGAATTCAGTTCTCCCTCCCATTCTGGAGCATGCAGCCTCATCTCACTCTTCTCTTTGCTTCTTCCGTGTGTGTGTGTGTGCGCGTGCGTGCGTGCGTGCGTGCGTGAGAGAGAGAGAGAGAGAGAGAGGTCTGAAGAAAACTTTGTGGAGCTGATAATCTTTTCCTACATTCTCATGAGTCACAAGGAGTGAACTCAGGTCACCAGACTTGGGTAGCATGTGGATTTTCCCACTGAGCCTCTCCTGGCCCTGTTGTCCCATTTCTACAAAATATTCTACTATTTTTATGAGAATTTCAGAGAATCTATAGATAATTTGGAATAATGTCATTACTTATATTGTTTTCAAATCCATAGGATAGGCTATTTTTCTTTGATGCTATTGTAAATAGGATATATAGATTTAATTTCCTTTAGACATATTTGCTGTGTGTAGAAACTCAGTGATTTTTTTGGATCATACTTTTCTGGATTTGTTTATTAGTTCTCAGAGAATTTTGGTGGAGCCTCTAGGTCTTTCCAGCTATAATGATATTTATTGTCATTTGTAAGCAGAGGTAACTGCTCTTTTGATTTGTTCACCTTCCTAAACTACTTAACTAAATAAAGTATTAAATCACGGAATAAATATATTTCTGGAATTGTCTACTTCATGTTTTTGGATCACAGGTAACTCAGACTCCGGAAGGTGAAATGGCACATACAGAGGTAGTCTGTCTTTGTAAGAAAAAAATTTTATAACATCAGAAATAAGCAGTGTCTATTTTCATTGTATTAATATTTGTATGGCTAGTCATATGGCTCAATGATTAAGAGCTATTCTTCCAGAGGACCTAGGTTCAATTCCAAGCACCCACATGGTGGCTCACAACTGTCTGTAACTCCAGCCCCAGGAAATTCAGCACCCTCTTCTGGCTTCTGATGGCACTATGCACACATGGCACATAAATATACATTCAGGCAAACACAGAAAATAAAAATAGACAGAATCTCAAAAACTAGGTTTGAAAATGGGACTGGAGAGATGGCTCCATGGTTAAGAGTACTGGCTGCTCTTTCAGAAAACCTAGGATTCAATTCCTTTCCCCTATGTGGCAGTTTACAACTGTCTGTAACTCTAACTCTACGTGATCTGGCACCCTCACTCAGACATATATGATGGTAAAACATCAACACACATACAATAAAAATAAACAATAAAAAGATATCAAAATTGTTAGCAGAAGCATCAAACATTTCCCAGGAAAGAGAGAGTCAAAAATCTTCCCATTTTAAATTTTCATCCCCTGTGGCTGAGCTCATCTAACTGTAGTCTTTCCTCTATTGACTTCTACCCATCTGTTGTTTCCCTCATAAAACAAAGATGTCTCCAACCCTGGCACATATATTTATACACATATACATATATTTCTGCCCCCTATCTTTTACTCCTCAATAACAATATGAGATGAAACAAGAACAATATTATGATCAACGTTTTACATATTAAATTTCTTACTCATGAAATCATCAAGAAAATACTTTTATTGTTGTTTTTCAAATAAATACATAGAGGCATCGATAGGATTGATATAAGTCCCTCCACTCAAAAATGCAAAAGACTAGTATTCAAACCCGGAGCTCAGCTCTACTCCAGTGAGTGGTCTTGGGCTTACAGTCTGCTGCACCATTTACTTTCTGTTAGTTCTCTGCCATGGCCACTGAGGGATGGGAAATGTCTAAGGTGATAGCATCCTTGCTTAGGAGCATTTGGAAATGAGTGCTGATGTCAGTGGTGGTTAAGCACTCATACAAATACTCTGGGATGTGACAGATTATTTCAAATTAAAAGATCTAAAATCTCAGAAAAGAAGTTTTGTGGATGTCAAACAAGAACCCTTGGATAGTTTCTATATTTTTAGCACATAACACTAAACTCAGAGCCTAGTAATCTCAACCCAGGTTTATTAGACTACTGAGAAACACGAAGAAGTATTGGGAAATTCATAAATTTTAAAGTTAATATTCCAAGATGACAAAGGAAAGTATTTATCTACAATGATAAGCCAGCAGACTGCCTGTAAAGTTGTTACTAAACCATTGCTTAGCATCCTTCCAGGTCAATAAGATTACAGATGAGTTGCTCAAGATACCCAGACAGCTCTTTGATTGGCAGATATATCTGTGTAATGAAATGGAAAATCAAATATTATTTAAATGAACTTAATTATTTAACAAATTATTTCTGAAATCAATGCTCTGAAGTATGGTAAGTTATAAAAACTGTGCATAAGTGATTTAAAAGTTGAAAACTAATGGCTACTCATGTTCTTCTTAAAAGTTGAGTGAATGGAAGCTGGGCATGGTGGTGCATGTATTTAATCCCAGCACTTGGGTAGCAGAGACAAGTAGATCTCTATGAGTTTGAGGCCAGCATGGTCTAGATAGATACTTTTAGGCCAGCCAATATTATACAATGTGGACAAATATTCAGACCAAATTGAATGAATGGGTTCAGGTGTCCTATCTCCAGATATGCTCAGTTTTAAGCAAATGCCACTGCTAACATACCGCCTAGTCACCTCTCATGATCACCATCTTAGTGCTAATTAATTGTTCAGCTCCGCTTGTCTGGCAAGTAGCATGTAGTTGAAATTAGGTCATTGCAGGTGGATTTCTGTGAGTTGGAGACCAAACTGGTCTACAGGAGTGATTTCAATGCTACCTATGCCTATATAGTAAATCGTGTGTTAAAAAGTTAATCCTCCACACAAAGGAAAGAAGAAAATGAAGTCATTCAGCTGAAAGAATATGTGTTTTAAATGAACAAAGATTAATTTTTTTAGAAAAGACTGAATACATTTAGTGGAAAACATTAGGTGACTATTTTCTTTGGACTGAGAGTGTACATGAGGTAGAAGGTATATAAAGGATAATTGTCAATTGCAGGTATGCAATAATAAGTAGGTAAATCCTACCAGTGAATATTGTTCTTTATGTCTTTAGTAACTACAATGTATTCACAATTCACAGTGCAGAAGATACTATGGCTTATGCTATTTGTGTTTCCACTGTAGTGTTTAGTAGGGTGTTGAACCCATGGTAGTCACTCAGTGAAATCCTGAAGCTGACTGTATGGAAATACAAAATAACCATCAATTTGGAGAATATCTCATTAAATTGTCATTCCCATCATTCTGCAGCTATGTAAGCTTGGACTAGTTGCATATTGAAAATTATTTTCCCAATTTCTGTAAAGGGACTCCTACAACAGAATATGTATCACTTATAATAGTATGTAAATGCTTTGGATAATATTTACACACAGAAGTGTTAAACATAAACTCAACAGTTTGCTCATTGGGTGCAGGGAGATACAAGCCCAAACCTGTGTGGTTATTAGAAATCAGGTCCCATGGAACTTAGTATTCTCATCCTGAGAATAAAGTCAACTTGTAAGTGATTAGTGAAGTCCTCTAAAATGCTACTCTCTCCATTTTTGAGACATGAAATATCAGTGATGTCTGTAATCAAATACTTTCTAGGCTCCAATACACAAATACAAAAAGAAAACAGGAACAAACCATTAAAAACTGAACAGGATGACTCTAATCATTGTGGATGTACTTACAACATGACTAATATCAGCTGGTGCGAGCCAGGGATGATGTTCATATTAGCTTGAAAATACAAAAAAAAATTAAAAAAACAGCAGTGAGTATTTTATTAATCCAAATTTATGTGATTTAGTAGAGTGCTAATTTTTCTTTAGTGATTTTCTTCTACTTTGGTGTCAAGTTGTATTTTCATGGCACAAAGGTAATAAAACATAGTAATTATTTATTCAGATTACCTTATGTGGGAAATAATGAAAAGGAATATATAAAGTTGAAAACTGAAAATTTTCTAATCTTTTATCTTCTGTTATTTCTCAGGTCCATGAAACTTGAAGGTAAGAAAAATTACAGACCTACAGAAGCCGCCTTTAAAACAGCTTGTATTTTGCCATCAGCATCGACATTACCATTAAAACCACTTGAGACTGAACTTTCTAGAAAGGGCTATTAACATATTGAAAAGTGCCAAGTTTTTAATCTATCTAGCCTTACTTAACCTCAAAGAGGAGAAAAAAAACAAAACAAAACTCTCTTTACTCTGAGGGTGTAAAAAGTGGAAATGAATAAAGGAACAAGAGGCAGTCCCCACCCCAACTCACGTGGCATTCTCAGTGAAATCTTTACAAGTTAGGAAATGGCGCTAGAAGCCCCTACTTCTGGAGAAGTGGAGTTTGCAGCATTTAACAGAATCTTTGGCTCCCACCGACTTGAGGCAGGTACTGCCAGGCCTATCTAGGAGAAGTGAGATGAATACGAGGAAGCACCAACGGCTTTGTTTCGAGTTGCTCTTCCAATTTCAAACTCCTGGGTGGAAAAATATATTTAAATTTGAGGGGACTTCTCAAGAGAAGAAATACCTTGTGGAGATATTTAAAAAACTAAGATCAATAAGCTATAAAAATTTGAAGTCCATGCATAAGGTAGATTTTAATGTCACAATAAAAACTTGGCTTTGATAATGTTTTTTGGCTAACATTTGGAGATATTCCTATTGTCAATTGACACACAGTTTTTATAAGTGGATATATTTTGAGACTTTTTCACTCAATTTATATTTAATCTATTTTTTCCTAATTGGTAAAAGTTTGTTGTTATAACTTCTTTTATTTATCTGATATATTTATGTATTAATATTTCTATTTAATGTTATTTGAAGAATACACATTTGTATATGTCAGTTTGGGGTGTTATCTCAAATTATCTCTGAGCTTATTCAGATAAGTTGATCCAGAGTGAAGAAGGTAAAAGGTAAACAGAGGGAACTGAAAGATGCACTCAGTGCTCATCATTTTAACCTGTGACCCAAACTAAAATGTCTAATAGGAAGTTTGATTTACTTATGCTAAGTCTATCAGCTCAGTTGATAATACTACACGCTTCCTTAGCCCGAACATTAGTCCATATACAAGGTTCATCAATAATTGGGGTGCTTGAAACCATATAAGTAGGCTTAACACCAGTGATATTGCACAAACGTACATCCTCTGGAGCAGCCATTGTCTACCTCCCAAAGCCCACACTCAGTGACACACTTCCTTCTTCAAGGCCACACCTCCCAATAGTGCCACTACCTATGGGGATATTTGTGTTCAAACCACCACACTAGGGAAGAAAGGAACACACGTTTTAGCTTTCCTGTTTGTATGCATTCTTCGTAACTATATTAAAGTCACTAGTACTCATGTCGTAGCATCATGGAAGCATGTACCCCTCATCACATTCAGGTTCATTGTGAAAGTGTACATATGCATGTGGACATTTACTAGTGTTCATAGTGGGGGAAAACACATATAGACATGTATATTTAGACCAAACATTGCCAAAAGGAAAAATTAGATTGTTTTTCAATAAGATTTTGCTATATAGTCCAGGCCACCTTCAAACTTATATTTCTTCTCTCTCTAGCTTTTTTGCTAGGATTACAAATTTGTCCAACATTTTCAGTAGTTATGTTCTTTTATGTGACTATGTTTGTGAACAGAATGAAGCTACCGGGCAACTGAATTATTTTAACTGCATGATTTCATTATCTCTTCATTTTATATTTTCCCTTTGAAAATTATTCTTATATTCTTTAGACATCTTTCTATGCCTATAATTTTAAAGATACTAATAAATTTTAGAGATACCTAGTAAAAGTGAATCTCTATGTGACGGTTGGGAAATGGGGGCATGCACTTCTCTAAGTCATTATGTACCTTCAGACCCCTCAAAAATCCTCTAGAGTATATAGTATTCTGTTTTAATTCCATCACCAATAATATTAACAGTAGCTGTTTTATACTTGTTTTGAAGTTAGAACATCATGATTCAAATAACGCTTAAGGTGTCAAGCTAGTGTGTGGGATGGACACAGTTTTTGAATTTATCTTTCTTGTCAAATCATGCAGGGTGTATACTTTTCCCTTCTAGGCTTCTACACCCACATGCTTTCTTTAGTCAAAAAATTAGGGTTGTTTTATATGAACAGAACATCGGGTCCAGATTAAGGTGTCAAGATTTGGTGTCAACAAGAGCAATATAGTAAGAAATTTCATTGTCAGTCTGTCATACTTTATTAGACAAATATGTTAAAACAAATGTTTAATCTCATGGACGTTTCTATGTTTTGGCCTTAACTTTGTCCTCAAGTTTGGACATTCTCATCACCATTACCTCATAGAAAGTTAGCTTTCCAGATGTCTAGTTTTTGACGGTTTCTACTTGCTTTGCCTCTAAAGGAACTTCCTTAATAGATAGTATATACTTGTTGGAGGAAAGTGACAGCATAATATATGTTATTGCGAAGTGTGAGGGCCACTCTAAGGATAAACTGGTACAAATATCTATGTCTTTATAAGTACCATATTTGTGTACATTATGTATGAGCAATATTAATGATCTAATCAAAAACATCCCATAGGCCTGCACATGTGTGTGCGCACATTCACATCCATCTTTTATGAAGAAGCACAATTCTGGCACCAATGACTTTTTGTATTTGGATGGAATAAGTTGGTGCCACCAAACAGGAACATTAATGCAGTGGCTCCTAATATGTTCCTATAGCAATGCAATATATTATAAGCATGTTGTCTATATAAAGACAAACAAATAACTTGTGTATCCTATTAGCTCTAACTCACAGCAGGGAGCTGAACACATAGAAAAACAGTTCATCCAACCTTGTGCATATTAAGGTTTACTCATGAATGACTTACTGCATGCCTGGGTTCTGCTCTTGTTCCATATAATTTACATGAGGATTCTTGAACACCATGCTCCTTCCCAAGTCAGCTTTTTTTGGAAGAGGCTTTCCGTTATGGAGTCAAGAGTCTGTTCAGGACTAATGTAAGGATAGTATGTCCACAGGTATAAAAGAAAATGCATAAAGTATGTTAGCCTCAAAAACATGTCTGATAACTTTTCACCTGTGAAGAGCCCTTGGCAGCATTGACAGTTTGGAGGATAATTCAAGCTGTCATGAAGGTGGGGGAACTATGAAGTTAAATTCTTGCAAGTTTGTTGTGTCTCAGAATGCTCTCCAAACACCCACATAGGCCTGAATATACTTTATGTGGAGCATCAAAGAGGTCTGTCTCCTATTAATCTCCACTAGTTATTCAGGAAAATAGCAAGATTAAATCAATCCAAAGGAAAAGCAGTAAGGCCCTAGATTTCCCAATGACTTTGCTCATGAAAAATATGTATGTATATGTAAATATATATATTGGGTATTGCCACACTCATTCTTAGAACTCCACATTTCAATATCAGTATGCTTTTAGTGATATCTTTCAGTATTTTATTTCTACCTTTACAGCACTATTGATTGAACTCTGGGCCCTGTGCACAGAAGCAAGGCACTATACCTCTGAGGCCATTTCCACAGACTCATCATTTCTCCTTTAGAAACTCTATTTTGGAAAATATTACCATTGCCGGATTATTAGAAGGAGTGCAAGTGGAGAGCAGCCATAAAGAAAGGGATGCGTCGGCCCTGATGCGGCGGTCAGCAGAGAAGGGAGGGTTGGGGTGTGCACTCCTTACTTGTCCTCTGGCAGCATCGATTTTATTGTCTGCATGTTGACTGCATTGCCCCACTGGGAGCTTTCTGGACATATTGTTTAAGGCATTTCATCAAGGAGAAACCATATTCCTGAATTTATATAGAAGAGATGCTTTGAATGCGAGGTTGTATCAGGTTCACCGGCTAAAACACAACATTCATTCAACAGCACTGTAATCAATAAACATACGTATTCTCTTTGAGGAAACAGCTTTATCACTTTTTTTTAGAAATTAGGTATAACCTATAATGGATTAATTTTGTATGTTTGGTGGCTAGAATGTAGGCTTTGATCACTACTTTTCTGACATGCACTGCTCTGAACAATAGGTGCATTTGCATTTCACCGCAGCAGGGTTATTCCTTTGTATGTCTCTGCATACAAATACATGGGCTAAAACTCAAAATAAGTTTTAGTAAAAGGCATTATAAGGTCTTTTCTGTTTTGATGCTTCCATAGGGTCCAAAAGAGGATCTGTTAAAGACGTGTTCAGCTGCTAATAACACAATGCTGCCACGGGCAGGGCTTTCTCCCCAACAATATGAAGTTTGGGAGTAGGTAGTATAGGGTAAATGTACGTTGCAGTCTTGCCACCCAAAGCCTAAATGCTTTCCATGTTTCCGTTCTTCCATACACAGTTAGTAGGCTTTTGCCCTTACTCTTGGCATTTTATAATTCCAAGAAAGATGCTTGCCCGCCATGTCTTATGCTAATACTTCCACAGACATAAAGAAAAGATGAAGGGGTGAGGAGGGAGGCCGGGATGGAGGGTGACTATATCTGGAAAGCAACAGCTTTCCCATCAATCCTAGCAGATGTCTGCTTGCATCTCATAGAGCAGGACTGTGCCACCTGATTAGGATGCAAGGGAGTCTGGGAAAGCAAGTATTTTTAGCTGGACAGATTGCTGCCTCTCCAAAAAAGCCAGAGTCCTATTGACAAAGCAAAAGTGACGGACGGCACTGTGAAGGCAACTCACTGTGTGTACTCCCAGGCTAAGGGGAGACATAATTTAATCAGAGGGTCATAAAATCAGAGTTGGGCTCCTGTGACTACACCCATTTAAAAATAAATTCCAACATAGAATGTTTCTATAGGGTAGAACTTTTATTTATGATGGAATGAAATCAGAATTTAGAGTTTTCATAAGCTTAACAGGGCTGGAAAAATGGCCAGTGGTGGGAGCACACACTGCTTTTGCAGAGGTCCCGAGTTTGGGTCCCAGCACCCACTGCCAGCAGCTCACAAACATCTAAAAACTCAGTTCCCAGTGCTCCGATGCCCCTGACCTCCATGGGCACCTGTACACACAAACATCATAAACAAAATAAATACAAATTGATCATTTTAAAAGAAGTTTAACAAATGCTTGGATTTTTTTTATAGCTTTCTATCCTATGTTCACAGCTTAGAGGGGTGAGAAAGTCATGACCTTCATGTGGCCCTGAGCTTAGAGGCATCACATAACTGGGATAATTTCTACTCACCTCTTCTTTCTTTTTTATTATTTTTTTAAAAAAAGAAAACAAACTATCTTTTTTGCTTACACATAACAATCCAAGTTCCTACTCCCTCCTCTCCTCCCATTTCCTCTACACACCCTCCCACCCCTCCCCCATCCAATCCTCAGAGAGGGTAAGGCACATTGCTTTGAGAAATGTCCAAAGCCCTCCCTACTATACCTAGGCTGAGCAAGGTATCCATCCAAAGAGAATAATTTCTCGAAAAGCCAGTACATGCAGTAGGGATAAATCCTGGTGCCACTGCCATTGGCCCCTCAGTCTGCCCCAGCCATGCAACTTTCAACCACATTCAGAGGGACTAGTTCAGTCCTATGCTTGCTCCTTTACAGTCTGGATGAAGTTGGTGAGCTCCCATTAGCTCAGGTAGACTATTTCAGTGGGTGAACCCATCATGGTCTTGACCTTTTGGTTCATATTCTCATTATTCCCACTCCTCAACTGGACTTTGGGAGCTCAGTCCAGTGCTCCGATGTGGGTCTCTGCCTCAGTTGCTGGATGAAAGGTCTATGATGATATTTAAGATATTCATCAGTCTGGCTACAGGGCAAGTCAAGATTGTCCCCCCTCCTCTATTGCTTAGGGTCTTAGCTGGGGTCATCTTTGTGGGTTCCTAGGAATTTCTGTAGAGCCATCACCTCTCCTTTCAAAAACATTTTTATAAGTAGCTGTCAGAAATATTTTGTAATAAAATAAAAAGTTATTATGAAAATGTGCATAATTGACACATTACATATTGCCTCATTTGGGGACTCTTTGAGCTTTCAATAAGGAAATTTTCAAAAAGCCAGTCTCTGATTTCAGGAAGCACAGAATGCCTAAAACGAGTTAATCTTAAGCAAGAAAACATTTTGTTTGGCTCCTTAACCCAGACTGTCCTTGAATTCACAATCCTTCTGTCTCTGCCTTCTGAGTGCTCAAATTCAAGTTATGGAGTTCCACACCCAGAAAGCAATAGAATATTAGTCTTAGCATTTAAGACACTTGTGTGTTCAGATGTCTTTCTTGACAAAGAACCTTAGCTTTCTCTTGCTTACCATGAGTATCATAAGTGAGAAGTGTTAAGGCCTTTGATTCTGACAACATGCTTGCGAAACAGTGATCACTTTGCAAGATGACCTGTGAGAATTAAGAAACAGTGCACTTCTCTGTTCAGAGAAGTAGAAGCAATTTAGTAGTGGTTAAGAGTTGGAAATACTTCAACCTTTAATAAGCTCCTGGACTTTTTCCCGGATTCATCATTTCTTCATTTTGACAAAGCTTTCATAAACAGAACGTAGGGAGATATTTGGCAGAAAGGTAAAAAGAAACTGCTCCTTTGTAAGCTAAGCAACTAGAAAGAGAGAGAGGATGGACTCAGGCGTTTCTGGATGAAACAGTTCAGGCTGTTGTTGTAGGTGTTCATGGATGTTTTAAGTGTCTCAAAGTCCTTTATACTCTCCAAAACAATTTGTCTTCACCTTCAAACTACACGTGTTAGCACACTTTTCAGCTGTGCTCCTCCTTCACCGCCTGCAGGCCTAACATTCTTGGCACAGCAGAAAGCTACTGGGAAACGCTTGTTAGCTTCCCCTACCAACAATGATGTTTCTGGGAGCCAGCTAGGGTGTGCAGCTCAGATGCCAGACCAGTTTTCTTGATTTTCACAAGAAGGGCTCTGAGAGCCCTTGTCCTTCGTCCACAGGCAGAGAAAGCTCCGAAGTCTCATAGACTCTCACATAGTGTGCGTCTCCTTTTCCTCACGTTGCTCAAATACGATCTGATTCTTGAGAAGTCAACCTGGGTTCTGCGCATCCCAAGACTAGGGATGTCAGAAGGGGAATGGTCTCTCTGATTTTCTATAGGGTAGCCACTTATGTTCATCCTAGTATTTCCCCTGGAAGTGCTGGTGTAAGAATCCTTCCAGAGACTGAAAGAGCCCCCAACTTTCTTCCCTAGGACAGTTGTGGGGATGCATATAGATCATATAATATGGTCTTTCCCAGTAATTCTAAAGGGATAAAGAATGCTATAGAAAGTTCTTTGCCCACATATGGAGCATATCTTCTTTAACTGACTCCAAACAGCCTCTTGGTTCTGAAAAATCCAATAGGAATGTTACAGTAATAGCTAACCCCAGTTACCAGAATGTTATCGCTTTAGTAAAACTTGTTTACTTGATATGAACCCTCCTCTCTCAAATGATATAAACTGTTTAACTATTTCATTAATAATAATTTGTGTGTGTGCGCGCGCGCACATACTAGTGTTTGCCTATATGTACGTCTGTGCCATGTGGGTGTCAAGTGCCAGTGGAAGCCTGAGGAGAGTGTCAGATCCCCCACGACAGTAGTTACAGATGGTTGTGAGCTATTATGTGGGTGTTTGGAATTGAATCCAGGTCTTCTAAAATGGCAACAAGTGCACTTACAGTCTGAGACATAATTTAGAAGGCAAAAATACTTACATACAAGAGGCTCATCGTGCCTGTGCTCTTGTACATAAGCATAGTAAGGTGGAGTTAGAGCTAGAAAAAATACCTAGTTTTTAGGTAGAGCAAAATTAATAATCACAAGCTATGAGAAGTTCATTTGAATACATACAGTGCTATGATGATCTCATTTAGAAAAAAAGGATAAGAAGATGAAATTTACAAAGAAAATATTAAACCAAATCTTGCAGATTCCACCAACAAGGATTAATTTTATATCTCTTAAAATAATCAAAACATTAAAATGATAATTTGTGGTACTGATGTAATTGTGGAAAAGGTGGTATCTGCATTTACTTTTTGCAGTTATAAAAGGGTTGGAAACAAATTCAATGAATTTATTTCATCCAAAGTCATGAAAAATCCTCTATGTGGCCGGAGCAGTATTGGCAATGGTTGCCTGCTGAAGGAGGTGAAATCTTAGACTTCAGCGGTGTTGCCGCTGGTGTGATGCCTGTGCTCTGCTGAACAACTTCCCAGCAACACCGATGTGGGCAGCTGTTGCTCACTGCCAAGACTACCTGGAAAGGAAGATGGGAGCTATTGTTTGAGAAGAGGCATTTCTAAGGGAGGGAAGGGGAATAAAAGGTGGTGATGAGTGGCAGATATTATCAAAATATCTTATAGAGAGGTATGAAATAGTCATAGAATAAATAAAAAAAGGTTTTAAAAGCCTTAAGAAATGTTTACAAATAGCAATTYTAAAAAATAATATTAGCTAAAAATAAAACATGGAAAAATCAATCAGTATATAATTTATAAAGCATATGTTCAGAGACCAACATTTCTAAACAGAATGATTTTAAACTATCAATCAAGAAACAATGGAATATAACACACCCTTTGTAACAAATAAGTATAATATGCTAGCATGAGACACAGGAAACAAACAGCAATCTCTGCTTCTGGTTTGGATACAGTTTTGTAAAACATATGATTATCCATGTGTTCAAGTTCTGAAAAGAGATTTCTGAAGATGACATTTATTTGTTAGTGTGGTATACATTTTTAGGGATTTATTTAACTTAAAATTTATTTTAATGTGGTCAAAATTTAAAATTGGGGCTCGCGAGATGACTCAGTGCCTGTGAATATTTACTACACATCATCATAGACTGAAATTTGGATCCCAGCATCCATGTTATCAGCTGGAAGTCTGGTATAGGCCTGTTACCCCAGTTCTGGGGCAGGCAGAGTCAGGAGGATTCCTGAGGCTTTCTGGTTTCCAGCATCAAGAAAGAGTGAGCTCCAGGTTCAGGGAAGAATGTCCTTAGCAAGATTAGACAAAGAATGTCATAGGAGGACACTCAGCCCCTCCTCTGTATTCTATATGTGCATAAGCATGCATAGAAACACACATAAGAAATATACACACACAAATGTGTATGTGCGCATAAAGAAACAAAAATCACACAAACATGTGTACACTCGTGCAAATGTGTATATACACACAGAGAAACACACACAGATGTGTATGTGCGCAGACAGAGAAATAAACGTGCACACAAACATGTGTATATACACATGCAAACATGTGTAGACAGACACACACACAAAAGCAAATTAAACTCTATACTGAACTTACTGAGTGGTTTTGACTCACTGAGGAGTAACCTAAACCTGACTTAATCTTCTGGTCACTCTGTTGTATGCTTACTGCTCGTTTTTGCTAGGGTATCATTTTCTAACTGAGTTATGACTATCACTATTACAGGTAAGGAGCACACTTGGAGTAGGGGTGATGGAACAGAGGAGAAGGCAGACTTACTTTCTAACACAAGGTTTCTATATTCGAGGAGCCACGGCATTATGTGCACGCTAATTAGACATTCTGTTTTCTTTTCAAAACTGCTAATGAGTATTGATTACACATTATATCACAGGCAATATAAAGAACCAGTGAGCAGAAATCCTCTTTATCTTTGGTAAAATGTTCAGATGTTACATAATAACCCATAATACTACCATGTTCAAATTTAATCGTAAAGAAGGAACCCTAGTTAGAGAAAAAGCTCACGTAGGAAAAAGAGAAAGGAGTTAAAGGAGGAAAGGAGAAAGGGGGAAAGAAAGAGTATGACTTGTAAACATAAAAAAATCACCTAAGTCCTATATTTTAGTCCAAAATGTTATTCTAACGGGTTAGTTTATCTGGATTCCAACAAATACTGTCTGTCTTTTCTTGGATTTTGCTTAAGATATGCATCCTAGGTAGATACATTTTAAATGAATCGATTTCACTTAGTAGCCTAAAACACAACATTTCCCTAAAGACTCCGTGTCTTTGAAAATAGGAATCTTCAGTCTGAAATAGCTTAAGGCTGAGTTAGAAAAATGGTCTATATTAATATCAGAACACTTGTTTTGCTTTTGATCATGCACAGAGAGAAAGTCATGTCTCAGAGATGAAACTACACTATCAACATACCTGTGTATTTGTGTATTGTTTCTTCTCTTCTGAAATGAAATTCACTAATGACGTTCCTTAAGGTTTTTCTGGATATATATATATATANACCTAGTAAGATATAAAAACTTAAAATATAAAAAACTGTGAACTAGACAAATCTATCGTAGCTGCTATTGTAAACAGACTCTGGAAAGATAAGTGCTCACTTATATTGACCATAATTTTGGTTTGCACATAGTACCTACCTCCCATAAATAATATTCAAACATAATAATTTAATGTAAGCTTCAGGTGGGCCCCATGAACAAACATTTGCCCGTTCTTGAAAATGAAACAGGTTCAGTTCTCTCGTTTGAATTCCATGATTTAGTACTTAACTGCATAGTGCCTTGCACGCTATTCCCCAATATTTACACAAAGTTTTCAGTTTGCACTGCATTTTCCCCTGTGTCTGTCTACGGTTATACAGAATCTTAACAGGAAGCAGAAGCATTAAAGCAACAGACCTCCCGAAGACGGAGTGCACTTTGCCCTGTGGAGTTGCGCATGTTTGTGTTGGGACACAACACTCCGTGTTTTCGTGGACTCTTAGCTTTCTCTTGCTGTGGACTTGCGATGTCTTCTTACAACTTTGCTGAACTTTTCTGGTGTGTAGACGTGGCTTCTCTTCTGGTCTCAGTATGTTTTGTGGTCTTTTTGTTGTTGTTGTTGTAGTTTTGGTCATGTTATGCCTTAGAACATCCAATGCAAAAGCCGTGTCTTATCAATTAAAGACAGATACTGTTAGTCTCTCCTTTGGCAGTTTTATTGGGTGAGTAGGAAAAAGGTTGGAATGCACTTAATTTTGTAGAGATGTTTTAAACTGATCAAGGGAAATGTAAAATCTGATATTTTCTCTCTTCTCACATGGTTAAGAATTTTGAGTCTCAAAAATTCATCCCTTAGGCAGGCAGTGTCAAATTTAAATTATAAGGACAAGCTGGGCGGTGGTGGCACATGCCTTTAATCCCAGCACTCGGGAGGCAGAGGCAGGTGGATCTCTGTGAGTCTCAAAAAACAAAGAAAAACAAAAATCATAAGCACAAGAAGAAGGCATATTTTGACTCTACCCAAGGACAATAATTAATTACATAGGTACTTTATATCCTTTTTCCATTATGTACAAAAAAAACCCAGAACATCATTTGATGGAATGATGGATTAAAATATGCACCTACTTTTCCCCCGTACTTCAGGATATCAGTCCAGCAATTCCCAACTTTCATAAGTCATGTTCTTTTTAGAAATTGTGTCTCCCAAGTGTTTTATCATATCATATCATGAGTTCTCTACTCCTTTGATATGCTATATAATTTATTACTTTTTTCATTTTTCTTGTGACACAGGCCACAGAACTTTAAGATATTAACCATTGCATCTTCCATAATTTGAACTTAAAATATGACAGGGAAAAATGAAATAGTCATAACATCTATTTACAAAATAAAAGATGTTCTGTATTTCAAAGCTTATCTTTTTCAATGAGCTTCTAGGTGAAGGCATGGTCTCATAATTATCTCAATGTGGATTGTTTTTATGTAACAAAATGATTTTGTCTTTCATTATATGTAAGTAATAGACTTATTTGTTACTGATTATAATGAGCTACAAATCAATTCAGTGCAATTGCTCTAGCCCTCTACAAACTTGCACAAAGAGAGACAGACAGACAGGGGGCAGGGGAGAAACAGACAAAACTGTACTAAAGATGTTTCTTCTTAATCACCACTAGCACCTCCCTAAGGAAAATCCCACACCCAAAGTTTGATATTACTCATCCTAGAAACTATGGAAACTAAAGTTGAAGTTATCAAATAACGTTCAGTGATCCCCACCTTTCCTGACAACAACACACTCTTTTTCCATTAGAAGCTAATTCAGGAAAAGGATTCTCTTAGACTCTTCATCATCACTCTTTATGTTTGCAGAGTCAATTTTGACTCTAAGTTACCCTTGCATGACTCAGGTAATTTGTATAAAACCTGCAACCTATGGCAAATTGGAAATATAGGGGAAAGTCCATAATTATAGTTTGTGTGTGTGTGTGTGTTTCAAGAAACAAACTTGACAATGAAACAGTTCTTATCCTTACAAAAAAAAACCCCAGAACTTATATGTGCCTTCAAATCCATCTATACTTTATACTTTCTATAAATCGCTAAAACATAATTGATTACCCAGATTAGTAGTATACATTTACAAAGATTCTAAAATTGTAGACCAGGTCACAGCTTTCCTCTTTCAATATATGTAAAACAAATAGAATGGATGGAATAGATCTTGGCAAATACAAAAACAACATATTGAAGTTGAGCACCGTCACCTCCTTGGCACTACATATAAGACTATCTTTCCTATCCTTTTTCGATGCAACTACTTATGCTTTATTATAAACAAATATTATATATGCATGTATGTGTGTGTACATGCAATTGTGGTGCTAGGTAATGCTCTCTACTACTGTGCTACATCTAAGTCCACCTTTTAATGTTTTTTAATACTGAAATGCCAAGGTATGGATTGGGAAGAAACATAATGAATTTCTGTCCTTTGAATGTTCTTAATCAATCTCTTTCATTTGTTAAGGCATCCAAACTTTTATTTGTTTAAAGCATATATTATTAGTTATTGTTACTATTCTATGACTAATAGCTATATTTCTTCATTAAAATTTTATTAGATATGTTTTCATACATTTTTGTGGCACAGTTACCTTCTTTGAACTAAAGCATGTCCCTTAATATTTTTCCATATGTAGGGTGGTGCATTTGCAGAAACCATAATTTCTTGATTTGTAGTGTGCATATTTATTCTCATCTTATGCAATAATTTCAGGGTATATAATAAACTAAGTGAGTTTCTTTCTCTTATGGTTTATTCTCATTATTCTATTATCTCTTGGTTTTTGGTTTAAATTAGAAATTTTTGTTAATTTAATTCACCTGAAGCTAAAATATTTCTGTTGTAGTTTTGAATGTAGCATTCTAATCTTTGATATTTGTTAATTCAGTGTCAGCTTTAGTCTGGGCTCACTTTTATAATCATGGGGTTTGGAACGCAATATTAAACATCTTTCTTAATTTTTGCAAAATTGTTTGCAAATATCCCTTCTAATAAGTGCTTCCCTTTTGTTCCCTATGGTTCATTCACACTGGGACTTTAATAGATGAATGTGGGGGTTCTCGATTTGTCTTACTTTTGCAAAACTAATATTCTTTTTTTCTCAAATAATGAATGCCTCTTCCTATTATCAACATTTCTGTTCTAAATAACACCTGAGGTACTTTCATCAATATATTACTGTTTTATTTTAATAGTTAATATATCACACACACCCATTCTTAACCTTCAGATCAGGAAAGTACATAGAGTAGAGAACATGTTTTCTGTCCTATCCATGAATGTAGGGGATGCTGAACCAAGAAGGTGCTGAAATCATCTTGGATTTCCAAATCACAGTTGGATACCAGGTGCCAAGAAGATACACGTGACCTATCTTAGCTTGTGATGTAAATATAGAATAAAACTTGGTTCAGTGTATTTGCTGATATTTTAGGTTCATTTGTCAATGTAGCTTTCCTGTGCTAACGTACCATGTTGCCCATCTCCTGCTATATTCACTAATCTCTTAAAGGTGGTTCAAAGATAATACCCTAACAAGATTTTGTAATATTGAAGATTATTCTCCGAACATGAAGTCAATTACTTCAGGAATTATAAGGCTATTTCCTTTCTAATTCTTAGACTTAAGAACTTCTCTAGTACTTATCAGTATACACATTCCTTATTTTGGCTAGTTTGTAAAAGTGGTTCTGTGTTGTCATGTGGTGTACGTATGCTTGTGAAACAGAGTGGGTTGTTCGGAGTCTGCTCCTAATCTGATAGCTGACTACCTGAAGGCCTTAGCAGCTCCCTCTAATGAATTTGGGTCATCAGAAATTCGTTTTCTTTTCTTTTATTTTGGTCAAGACAGGGTTTCTCTGTGTAATAGCACTGACTGTTCTGTAACTCCCTCTGCAGATGAGGCTGACCTTGAACTCACAGAGATTTGCCTTGCTCTACCCCCTAGAGTGCTGGGATTGAAGGCATGTGCCACCACTGCTGTTGTTGATCCACAAAGTCTAAAGTATCACCTTTAGCATTTTACATGTTTTTAAAAAAATCTTCAGCCGTGTCTCCTCATTTCCTTCTACTTGCTGGTTTGTCTAGTCATGAATATATATCACCATCTTCCTTGGACAGTTTGAATGGATGTTCTACCAGGAAAAGCTGCAGGCTCACAGGGACCTTCTCGTGTCCCTCTGCTAATGGGAGTTTGTGCAAATGTTCCCCACTATGACTTCTGGAGTCTTAAGAGACTTTACGAAGTTCTTGGTATTTGATATGCATTAGCCATCAATGCTTCATTTCACACACTGACAACTTTAATGGTGTTTTTAAGAGATATTTTGGAAGCCATATTGGAAGCAATATACTAGACTGGTGACTCACAAACTTGCATAAAACATTGCCTTATTTTGAAAGTGTAAGTTTTTAAAGACTTTGTTAATATTAAATACAATTGCTATCCTTGTTAATTATTATTTATTTATTTAAAACATAAACGTATAAAGCTAAGTAAAATGTCTTCTGGGTAAATCACAGGTACAGGTAAAAAATTTTAAAAAATAAAAATTGACTACAAATATAGTTGTAAAACTAAAGAGATTCAAAATAGCTCATTTATTTTAGCCATGAAAGATGGTGTTGCTTTGCTGAACCAAACTAATTGCTTAAAATATCAGCGTAGTAATGGGTGTTGAGTTTTGTTGTGTAAGAGAAATCAAGAAAAAAATAATGAGTTTTAAGAATTATGTGGCAAGAGTTTAATAAAGCAAATATGTGACAAGGTGTACAGCAGCTTAGAAGACATTAAAGAAGTGGAGGAATTGTAGGAGGAAGACCATTATTTGAGGTGTAGAGGTGTCTGAATTAATGATCAGAATTTAGAAAATATGACTTTTGTTATACAATAGGAGCAACTGAGCAAAGTATGAGTTTGTTTTAGGGATCTAATTAACTTACAGGAATCTTGATGGGAGGAAATCAGCAGAATAACCTAACTCGCATTCGGTGATGTAGCCAGAATCAAGAGGCCAAGGAAGCAATAGGTCATGAGTACAGAGCAAAGCGAGCGGGGCAGGGTTGTGTGGAAAGGGAAAGGGCCATACTCACTTGTACTTTGGGGCTGAATACTCTGAGATATAGCATGTTATTATGATCCCTCACCTCCCTAAAATATTCAAATGGATACACAGATGTTTGCCTTTACTTTAGCATGAATGCATATTTACATTTAAAATTTCTTCTAACTCATTGTTAGTTCATAAAAGGGATAAATTGTTATTAGTTTAACAATCCTAAACACCAATAGAGCAAGAACTCTGAAAAACTTAGTAATATTCAATTATGACGTAGCTGCTTAGCTTATTCTGAACATATGTTTAGTAATTGTGAGCAGGGTGACTTTAAAACATTTCTCAAATAGTAGAGCAAAAACAAGCAAAACGTAGCAGTAGCAGAACAATGAACCCTGCCAAGAACTTTGAACTAGACCAACAGATCTACACAAAGGCATGGATATTGTTTCACAGTCCTGTGATAAACTGTTTCTTGCTTCAATATGTGAAATTCTTCATGCTCCCAATCTACCTGGGCAAAGCTGTTGAGGCAATATATCCAAGGATCCATTGTAATGCCATAATTCTCTTCATAAATATTCTTTAATAGTTGCTTCTAACAAAATTTAAGTATAAAAATCGAGCAGTGGTGGCACACGCCTTTAATCCCAGAGCTTGGGAGGCAGAGTGGGTCTCTGGAGTTCAAGGACAGCCTGGTCTACAGAGCTAGTTCCTGGACAGACTCCAAAGCTACACAGAGAAACAGTCTTAAAAAACCAAAAAAAAAAACCCAAAACAAAACAAACAAAAACAGATTTATGGATATAAGTTATGAATATAAGGTCTGTAGTGGTTTGAATGAGAATGGTCCCAATAGGCTCCTATATTAGAACGCTTGGTCAGTAGTTGGTAAAACTATATTGGAATGATTAGGTGATACAGCCGTGTTGGAGGAGAGGTGTCACTTTGAAGTTTCATAAGCTATGTCCACATGCAAGCTCTCTCTCTGCCTCCTTCCTGGAAACAAAGATGTAAGCTCTTAGCTACTGGTCCAGTACTATGACTGCCTGCCTGATGCCAAGCATTCTATCCTATATTGATCATGGACTCACCCTGTGAAAATGTAAGCGAGCCCCCAGTCAAATGCTTTCTTTTATAAGTTTTCTTAGTTATGGTGTCTCTTCAGAACAAACAAATAATAACTAAGACAAGGACTAAGCCTGGAGTTAAAGCCCTCAACTTAGTATTTCAGTTTTTATCATCTATTATTGTTTTTTTAGATGCATGTGAACTGACGTGTCAAATGAAATGTGCTTTAGACCGAGCATGCTGATGCCTTTCTACTTTCTTATCTCTATTACTGTCTTTCCTTACTCTGCATACACATCACCTCCAGACAGACTGACTTTTCTCCAACTTAAGGATTGTCAGGTCAGATTTATACAAATCAAAGACCTATCCAGTATCAAGTTTCCAACTAATTTCAAGGATACCAGTTTCCAATAGATGCAGGCAAGGTGGAGAAAGGACTTCTCAAGCTCTGCTTGTAGTAGACTTGGTTCCTTTGTGTAAGTTTATAGTGAAGATCGAAAGTCACTTCAAAGAGTTGAAAGCTAAAAAGGTTGTGGAGAGAAAATAGATAACATTAAATTCAAATATGTGCCTGTGTAAGTAGTAAAAACCACACAGAGTTACAGAACATTTTAAATTATATGGAATTGTCTTCCTAATTTTACCTTTTCTTTTCTGAGTACCAATTCCTTCTTAGGGCTTATAGATGTAGCAATGAGCTTGACTCTGTGAGATGTTCACTGAAAACGTCACTGTTTTCAGGGTAGTCCTAGATAGGGTCATCCACCATTGGAGTGTCAGAAGCAGCATGAGTGTATGTGATAGTGTAGCTTTACTGAGTGAGGTAAGGGCAGAGTTTTAAAAGAATGAGTGTTGGAGAAGCCACTTGTTGGTTTCCTGGCTGCCCAGACTCCCAAAATAACCACACAGAAACTGTATTAATTCAATCACTGCTTGGCCAATTCCTTAAGTGCATTGCTAGCTAACTCTGACATCTAGAATTAACCCATCTCCATTATTCTATATTTTACCACGAGGCTCGTGGGCAATCAGCAAGGTTTCAGCATGACTATCTCTGGCGGCGACTCCATGGCTTCTCTCTGACTCCACCTCCTTTCTCCCAGGATTCAACTTAGTTTCCCCCGCCTAACTAAGCTCTACCTTGCTATAGGCCAAACAATTTTTTTTAATCATTAACCAATAAAAGCATTACATAGACAGAAGACACCAGATGATGCTAGCCCAACTGGCAGGGTTTTCACATTCCTCCCCATGCTTAATATATGCTTTTATTTTCTGAATGTGAACATGTTTGGCAATAGCTTAAACTGTTACTCTTCTGAAGACTATTTGCATATGTCCAGAAACTAGACTATTAGTCTAAAATGATAGAGGGTGAGTTCTATGATTAGGTTGAGGAGAAATTGGGGAATAAGGATCTTTACAAAAATCACTTAAATTATCCATTAAGATACAATTATTAAATTAATACAAGTTATATATCTACATTCTGCACCTGGTAAAAATGCAGCTTTTCTTTCTATTTTTCTCCCAAAATTTAAAAAGCCAATAGAAACACATGATTGAAGATTTTCTTATTTGAATAACTGAGTTTTATTGTCTATTTTAAATGGTAAGTTTCTTAGAAGCTGTGCTACTATTATAATAGTAAATAAAAATGTGCCGTAAACTTAGGCCACATTTCTTATATAAGTTTCTATGGAGTCTGAGCATGGGTAAAGTACATCAATTAAAGTTCTCATAAAATTACAGTTGAAGTGTGGATGGGGATGGCTCCTCAGCAAAGTCTTGATTGGAAAATATTCTGCTTTCATACCTCCCATGCTGCTTTCCAAAGAAGTAGGGAATCTATCACTTTCATGGCAGGGAGCATGGCTGCATGAGGTAGCATGAAGCTGGAGTTTTTATCTGAGGCTTCATATCCCAACCCACAGACAGGAAGCTAAGAGAACATTCTAGGGATGGCCAGAGGTTTTTGAAAACTTAAGCCTACCCCAGTGACACACTTCTTCCAACAAAGCCATACCTCATAATCGTCCCAAGACAGCCATTAAATATGATCCAAATTTTCAATGCCTTAGACTTATGAGGGACATCTCATTCAAACCACTACAAATGGAAAAAGCAGAATGTTAAATGTAGTATTATCCAACACATTATATACGCACAATGAAATCCTTGCTGAAATTCCCATGGCATCTTCATGAAAATAAAAATAATTTAGAAATGCATGTGAAACTATGAATGACATTGAATCTCAAAGCAATACTGAAAAGGAAAACAAAGTTAGAGTCATCTTATCTCTTGATTTAAAATTATACTGACACACATTTGGCCCTCCATGCTTGTGAGTTTTATATTGAAAGATTTAACCAACAACGGTTTTAAAATACTTATGAAAAAAGCATCAGCACTGAACGTGTGTACAGATTTGTTTCCATGACTCTCTAATAAATGCTGTATAAAAATGATTTATTTATTTTTTACATTGTCTCAGGCACTATAAATAATTTAGGGATGATTAAGAGTGTTACATAGCAAAGTGGTGGTGGTGCAGGCCTTTAATTTCAGCACTCACTAAACAGAGGCAGGTGCATCCTTGAGTTGGCCTGGGATGCATAAGGAAGGTAGCTGAGCAAGCCTGGGAGAAATAAGCCTGTCTGCAGCACTTGTCCAAGGCCTCTCTTCATTTCTTGCTTTGAGCTTCTACCTTGGCTTCTCTGGATGATAAACTGTAAACTTTAAGTCAAATAAATCCCTTCATTACTACAGAATCAATGATGTAACACTTGGCCAAATGCCCTAAGTTTCGGAGACCTCACTCATAAGTTTCAAAAGTCCAAGTCCTAAGACTTGGTATTGTTTAAGAGCAGAAGGTGGATGTCTTAATCCCAAGAGAATGGTTTGCTTTTCCTCTGTTTTTTATTTGCTACTCTGACCCTCAATGTGTTAGATGACCTTAGTGGCAAGAACCCAATTCAAGTGCCAATTTCTTCTAAAAACACCCTTGCCAACATACGCAGAACAAATTTGGTTTTGTTGGTTTTGTTTGTTTGTTTGTTTTTGTTTTGTTTTGTTTTGTTTGGTTACCTGAAACTACCTTGATCTTGTCAGGTTGGTATTTGAATTAACCATCTCACTGGTAATCCTCCTCAAGGATATAACTTTATCATATAAAAGATAATGAGCCCTGACGCATCACACAAATGCTTCTATTAAGCTCAAATAGTCATATATAGCATCTACCAGCTAAATACCCTTCTGTTTCACATCTTTTTTAAAAAAAATTCACATAAAATCTTGAATTCAATTTCTACTCATCCAYCTTGCTTTCTATCATTCATGTTTCTCATCTGGCTGAATGACATCATCTCTTCTCCTGTGTATGTCACGGCTGACCCCTTCTCCAGCAAATTTTCTATATCTTCTATTAGATTTTATTTTAATCTTAGTAATATTCTGGAAGCTGATCCCTTCCACTTTATTCCACATCTTCACTGGTGTTACCTTATTACTACCCACAATTCATTATTCATTTAATTTGCAAGTTCAGTCTTTATTCTGTATCACATGAAAACAACAATCGACATTCAACATGGGAGCCTGTTTTACAGGAATAGTTTTGAAATTCTTGAGCCTTTTAGGCCATAAAGCATGGTCTGTTATGATTTATTTCCAAATAACAAGCAGTTTGAAAAAATCCCCCTTGCTTGGTAGATGCAATATGTATTTTAGTAATTTACAATGGAAATCTTTTGGTTTTCAGAGATGTATAGCAAGTGAGTGACTTATGCTTTTCAAAGAATTTATAATTTATTCTTTACATTTGGAATATAGCCTAAGGAAATTCCCTTAACCTCTCTTCTGGTTTTTCATTTCAAAAGGAATGGTTATGTAGGAGGCTACAGGAAGTTATTTGGTTGCTATGAACCAAGACTTCTGTGAAAGAAAGTTAAAATGCACATTTCTTGTTTATTCATTTAAAATTCTTTAGTATAAATTACGTGACCTAAATGTAATGGGTCATGATTACTAATACATATATAAGTACATTTAAATGTCACTCTTTTCTTTTATGAATCAAAGGAAAACCAAAGCAAGAGGTTAAGGCTAAAACATTTGACCTTGGTCAGGACCACGAAAAAGCTGCAAACAGACTATACATATTTTGTCTGTGGCTTAAATCAAAGAGTATTGGGGTATGCTGCTTCCTCAAGGTAGGGTTTTCAAAAATTAGAACTCCAGCCTGAGGGAAGAGTCAGCATCCCAAAGGAAAGGAGGGAAACTTCTGGCTTTAATCCAAGAAGGAAGAAAAAAGGCAGGATACCTGATTCTCTGGAGTAGATGTTTGCAACATCTGCTTTTGCACTTATAGCTTGGGTAGTGTCCAGTACTTGATGTCTTAAGAGAAAAAAAAACCCAACTTTAATATTTTAATTTGCTAAATCATTAAAATCTGGAAACTACCCTCCCTAGTACCTTCAACTTTGGCACCTCCCCCCCTTTGAAACTTGGTCTTTTCAATTTTATTAAGTCAAGCAGGGTTTGAAAAATAACAAAAATATTTCTTCTGCTACAGGTATATGGTACATGAGAATTGAAAGCTTGCAAAATCTCAGTTCTGATTGCATGTGCCAAGAGGACCTAGACAAGAAGAAGTAATCGCCTATCTTCCACTGGTTCTGAGTTGCACTAATAGAATGCACACTCTTGGGAGCGGGCTGACTTTCTAAATGATGCATTTCTTTTTCAATGCCAAAATTCAAATCTACAATAGGTTGACTTTTGTTAGATGTTTTAATTTTATTCTCTGTCAAGAAACGTCATGTGAAGGACATGATAAATCAGGAATAGGAACAAAAGAATTATGTTGAAAACTTACATTTACGATGCTCCACTCTCTCAGTGGGTACTAGGGAACTTGGCACCATGAGAACTAACTAGTTACAGACAGAGAAAGTTGCCCTCAGTTAGTGTTTGCTTAGAGTCACGAAGGGTAGTTTTGTTTCTGAGTTGGTAATTTGGGTCAAGGTGTTCTTTACATCCTTCTCCAATCAGGATGAAAATGCAGATTCCGTGGTCCATAACAGGATGTTTACTAGGGTCGTCCTTCATACACTTTGGGGAATTTTATGGGATCCTAACTCCTCTATACTGAAGGAGACTAAAGTCATTACGTAATTATACTTTGAGCCTCACATGTTCTACAAAGCACATATACTGCGTCTTGTGGAAACTTAAGGAGGTGAAGCCTAATTAGAAGAGTTGGGTCGTTGGTAGCACACCCCTGAACGCTGTAACGTTCCTGCTGCTTCTCTTGCTTCCTCTGCTACATTCCCACCATCACGTTAGCACGTGTGCTCCATCACACTGTCAGATCGGCTCTATCCAGAAACAGAGCCGGCAGACTATAGACCAAAATCTTTGAAACTGTGAATCAAAACTAATCTTTCTTCTTTTTCGTTGTTGGTCTAACAGTGATGGACAGTGGGTTAACTCACAGATCAGACTTCTTCAATTATAACTCCAGACTTTAGCTTCAGTAATGTCTTTGCTATTTCTTCATTACTAAGTAGTCCATGCTGCTACTAGCACCAGCCCTCATTTCCTCGTCAGTGATCTCCCCATTTGTTGGATACCATAGTCTCCTCTCAGTTTGAGTTTTCTTCAGAATCTCCCTTGAGGAAAATGAGCAAAAAAAAAGTACAGAATAGCTACTCACCAAGTATATTTCCTTGTGAACATTTTTATTATTTACTCAAAGTAAGTTCTTTCAATAAAGAGTAGTATTTCGGATGGGAAGGATATGTATAAATTTAGATTTCTGCACTTTAGAAATGCAGTTATGAAAACCTATGCATCCAACTTTTTTGAGGATGCGGGCAGGGTAACACTAGATGTGAAATCACTATGTTGGTGAGAATCTTTGCAGGGAGCTCACTGCCCTAAATCACCATCTTTTCTAAGTCATGTTCCTTCTGCCTGTATTACACATTAAAGCCTTAAGGTCATAGACTGTGAGACACCAATTGATGTAGGAGGGTTATCTGTCTATGTGTTTCTTTCATTGGTTAATAAAGAAACTGCCTTGGCCTTTTGNAAGCTAGCCGTGCGGGAGCTGGGCCGGATGAAAAGCAGGCCTGCTCTCCCCTATCACTACAATTAATACTGAAGTAGGGTATGATTTTTAAGAAAATGGAAAGGAACTATAAGTTTGAGGCTAGCAAATACTATAAGCCTACCAACCAACCAACCAAGCAACCAACCAAGCAACCAACCAACCAACCAACCAACCAACAAACAAGCAAAAAACAGGAAGAAAGTCATCTTAATGTGAGAGTGGAGTGCTTGCCCAACATCTGAAAATCTCTGGGTTCAAATAATAGCACAATTTTAAAAAGAAAGAAAGAAAATTTTTAAAAATTACCAAATTAGAGCCTTTCCGCTTTTCAAAAATGGTTGCCCACATTTTTCCTGTATAAATACAAAGGTACCAGCTTGTCCTAAGGCTTCAAGCCATTGGTTCCTGGCCTCTGTTTTTACAGACCATAACTTGAAAAGGAAAATTGACAGAAAAACCATTCAAAGCCAAAGATTTGATTTGCCCCATGGGAAAACATTGCATTTTCTGGGGTTTCTCCTATAAAGGGGAAGAAAGAAAACCCCAAAGAAAACATTCAGGAAAAGCTTTTTGTAAGAAGTGCTATGAAAAGAGCAAACCCTGAGAATTATGTTTAATAACAGCAATGATGGGTTTCCTGGCAGTCTCTACCGAGCAGTTAAAGACCAACCGGCATGTTACAGAGGCTGCATTAGTAAAAATGGTCTGCTGCAGCCCAATAGCATGCCAGGAGACGTATTCTCCCAAATAGAAAATCCTAAGATAGGAATGATTCTAGATCTGAGAAATATACTACAGCCATCACATTAATTTTTACTAAGAGATTCTATCTCGACTCAAAGCCGGGTCTGAAAAATGGAAGAATAATACTCTGAGCCACCAAGTTAGTGCCCCACAGAATATTTTAAAATTATTTAACACACGTCATCTCAGTGTCAACAGCTCATCACTGATAAACTATCTAATTAACAGAACCCTTCATAGTATTTGATAACTGAGTCTTGGCTCCGTTTTTATGCCAGAAGGGCAATCCTTGATAAGCAGAAATTATAAAAGCAGATTTTAAAAGGCATTAATTCAGAAATAGAATCAAATTTGTTTCCAGTTAACCCCCTCTTGGTATTTAAACTTATTTAAATAGCACTTTGCAGAAAGCTACCACCTGAGAGCTTGCCCTTGACCAGCGTCACCCTTTGTCTGGACAGCCAGTTTCTGTTTGATTCCTTTGTTGTGGACCAGCCTCTTCCATGCTTAGGGTAATTGATATGGGCCCTGGGTGAGGGACAGATGAGTTTATCCTGTCATTGAATCCCTTCACAAGATGCTTTAATTATTAGGGTTAATTCTAGGATTTGTACTCAGCCCTCCACTTAGGAAGCCCCATTGTTTTCTCTTTCCAATTCCACGTTGGCAACACATTCAATGGCAGATCTAATAAAGAATTAGCAATTACTAATTCTTTGGATTTCTGCAGACATGGAAAAGGGACTGCAAGAGAAAGCCACAATAAGGGCTGCATTTTGAATGGAATTTTCTCACAAGCAACTGAGTTATTGCAAGAGTTTCAGAACAAATTAGGAACCTGAAAAATCTACATAAAGACTCATTTATGACCCCTTGCCTCTATGCCACCAATTAATAATCTATTTTGCAAATAAATAGAAATTCTGAATTTGAGTGTGGATAATTATGGATAAAGTCATGACATCTTATTAAAGATGGTCTCTCCATGTTTATATAAGATGTCAATAAGAAGAGACAGAAATGATTGTTGTAGTTAGATAAATCGGGTTTCCAAAATTGCAAACTACAGACTTGGTGTATGTGAAGTCTTTCCCAGCCAGGACTCTACATTCACGCAGCTTAAGGACTACACATTTATTTTTCACCTTGTTGAGTCTCAGTCTTCATAACTACTGGACAGGCAGTACTAGGCATATATTAAGAGTTTGCTTACTTTTCAGAACAAAAATGCTACTCTATTTTGGTGTTGGTATATTAGTGAATAAACATCTACATTATATATAAATGTTGAGTATAATTATCTTTGGGCCATATAACTATGAAAGCTTATGTTTTAAAGCTCTACTTTTGAAGATAAGCTAGAGCCACTGTTGCAACCATAAAATAACTCTTGTCTATTAACTCTCCGTTTGTAGTTATTTCTTTATACATACTAATTCTAGTTTTCAATATTCAATTACGGTTGAAATACACAACATATGCAATTCCCCTATGACAATAGTTTCATGGGATGTTATCATTCAGATTCTTAATGTGTGAATAGCATTCTTCAACCTAGAGAAGAACATGTTTTGGGGATATGGTCAGACACATAAATTTCAATAATCTAGTTTGCTACTCTTAGGTTTGTAAATACTCTGTCAAAAAAGAAGACCATGGTGCTACAGTTTTTCAACATTGACTTTGCAAAGGAGCAAAGGAAATGATTTGCTTTTGTCTGGGAATTTATTTAACATCCTACCTGAGAACAGGCATTTTCTTAACAAGTGGACATTGAAGTGACTATTTTCAGCTTTGCAGTGTCCACCCAAGGGTCATTCTTCAGAGGAATAACTTCAATTTTGAGAGTTATCTTCTTGTGCTTTGGGTCCTTGTTTTAGAAGCTAAGTTGTAACAAATGGGGCACATTTTCAGGGTCTTCCTTGGAGACATGCTATGAATAGTTAGTTATTCAGCTTTTATTTTTCTCTGTTCTTAGTGACATGTTTTGAGCTCATCATTGCATGGGGATAAGTTGTGTCCGCAGAAGCGAATATTGAATCTCTGCTTAATCTTCCATCTGTTGGTTTTATGCACTGATTTCCTGGATAAAATATTTGTTTTTCCTTTCTGGCCCTGATTGCTTTTTTAATCCTAGTAGATAGCCACTAATATGGGACAATGGCATCTCTGTGTTCTTTTGAGAACTCAAGATGGTGATTCTCACTCATTCCCATTTAGAATGTCATGTGAATTTCTTCCCTAGATATTTCGTTTTATAAGTCTGGAATAAGGTAAAATTTGTCCATTTCTTAATAGTGTCTTCTGAAGAAAGGAAAATAACAAAATATAAATTATGAACTTTTGTATAATCAGGAACTTTTGAGTCTTGTTTAGAGAAGATTGTCTGACATCGAGTGAGTACAATAGTCTAGTGTACACTCTTCAAGAAACTTCGGGGGGATTAAGCATGAGTCTCTCTTTTATTCCTAGTTAATTCTATCTGTACAGAGAATACTCTTGTGTTCTGTACGTGGTAAAATTCAGTTAACACTTGTTCAGCTTCCATGCTAAGTTACCTTGACATTTTTATCAGTTATCAATAGATCACTTTTTGTCAATTATAAATGTGTGAATACATTTTTGAACTCCTTCTGGTCTACCTACTTTACATAAATATCTTAATTCACTAAATCATAAAATCTTTTTAGAAGTCGTACAATCACATAGCATAAGTTTTCCAAACATTATTCAGTTGAGAAAATGTTTTGGGTATTTTAGATTCTATGTCCATATGCTGGTTATAATAGATTTGTTAATTAATTAGAAATAGTTTTTGCTGTTTTCATTGAACAACTAATCTACTTTCTCTCATTTTATGTTTATCAGCTGTAGAAACTCTTGTCTATTGAATGAGGTTATACTGTGTGTTCAGAGTAGTATGAACTGAAGAGATAACTGATTCTTATGATGGTTGAACCTAGAATATGAGTATTTATTTGATACTTTAATTTTTAAATACTATTTTAAATATAATACTCATAAATATATTAAATATAAAACTCTTAAAATAGCTTTGTTAAATATATCCCGAATATTTTATACTTTCAATGTTATTTTATTTGAGGTAGTCTGTTTAGCCCTTGTCTGCCAGTTTTGCTTTCTGACTGACAAAGGGCATCACAGAATCCCTCTAAAGTTTGTGGCTGACATTTGGGGACTTTGTATTGCTCTCACATGTCTATTCTCTACATGTTTCTCACAGTGAGAAATTTCAGAAATGGGCCCCAAATCTAACAAGAAATTTACTTATGTCTCAATCTTGCCTAATGAGTGTTGTCTGACGATAACTGTGTTTACTAGGGTTGATGTGTAGTGCATTTTTACTGCAACCCAAGGTCTGCAAGATTTTTATATTTTTCTATGTGTATGTTTGTGTATGTGTTTGTGTGTGTGTGTGTGTGTGTGTGTGTGTGTGTGTGTGTTAACATCATAACAGTATTATTGCTGAGTTAGAAAGAATTCTCTTCTGGGGCTAGGGACATATCTTAGTCAACAAAGTGCTTGCAGTGGAACACAAGAACTTGAGTTTGGGTTTTCAGATCTCAGTACTGGAACAACCAGTAAGATCCAGGAGCTTGCCCATCTAACCCATCTGTGAGCTAAAGGATTACTGAGAGACACTGATTCGAAATATGATGACAAATGGTAAAGGAGCAACCTACCTTCAACTCTGGCCATTGCACGCATGTGTATACTCAGCCAGATGCACGTGAGAGTACATGCACTTGTGTGCACACATAGATACACATACTATATATATGCAAATATACACACATATTGATAAATATATATGCATATATTTGTATTTGAATATATATATATTCACCTTCCTTCTGTCTTTTGTATAAATTTATACAAAATTGATTTATTTCTTTTTATCTGTTTGGTAAAATTCATTACAAAACCACATGTGCCTGATGTTTTATTTATATCATGACTCTTTTAAACTACAAATTAATTTCACTAATGTCAGAACATTCAGCCACTCATCTTAATCATTTTTATTTTAAGTTAAATCACTAAAAGCAAGTTCACATATTACACTCATTATCAACATTTTGGCATACTGCTCTTTAAGTGTTTTCTTAGTTTTTGAATGCTTATAGAAATAGTAATGATATCTTTCATTCATGATGCTAGATATTTAATTTTTACCTTCTTACTAGTCTTCTTATTTGAGATTAATTAATTAATTATGATACTGGGAGTCAATCTGAAGTCCTCGCTTATGTGTTTAGTGCTTGGCCAGTACCCTAGCTCTCAGCTAGGTCCTGAGTCCAGGAAGCATCTTTCAATAGTTTTTTCATTCTGTTCTGGTTTTTATTGTTTGTTTTATTGGTTTCTCCGTTATTTATGCTTATTTTATATGCTTATTATGCCATTTCTTCTGCGTATTTCAACTTACTATATTCTTCCTTTTGTAGAAACTTAGAGAAACAGTTTGAGTTATTCCTAATGTCCATTTTAAATCCCCTTTCCCCTCTGTGTTATTTCTCCTACCTTTTATAGATATTTTCATGCTTCCATGTTTGTGTACCTGAAAATTTTGTGACTCCTTCATTTTCTACCTTTATTGTACAGTATACATTATGCATTTTCAGTATATGACATTCTAGCCCCAAATACTCCATCATTTCACGTATAACTGTGTATTTTCAGTTTGTTCCGCCAAGGCTTCTAACTGTATTTGTAATAAATTTTACCTCTAAAACCATAAGCTATATAATCTGCTCATTTTAAGGAGATGAAAGTGAAAAATGTGCTTTCACATTTTTGACATCCTATGTTCTTACGATTGTAATTTCTTTCTGTAGGTCTGTTTTTACTTTCTTTTTGCATTAAAGATTGATTTCCTATCATCTTTATTATAGGCTTTGTCTCACAAAGGTGAAATTCTTTTTATTATGTAAGTCTGAACAAGTCTTTATTTCACTTTCCTTTTATAAGAGATATCTTTGCTGGGTATAAAATTTGTGGTTACCCATTTTCTTTTTGCATTTTAAAAGTGCTTTTAGCTGTTTTCTACTTTTATTATTTGTTACACAAAGTCTACTGTTCTCTTTTTATATTTGTGCACAATTTATCTTCTTTACCTTGTGTATCTTTAAGATCCCCCAGATTATGGTTGTTATCATATGCCTCTGCCTAGTTATTTTTTCTGCCTCAGTTTTTTAAACTTCTTTTTTGATTTATGTCTTTTATTAATTTTTTTCACTCACTATGTTAATATATAATTTACTTCCCCCTACTTTTAAGGTATTTCAGTTATCCTATCAGCAGATTCCTTGATATTGTCCCACAATATACTGATGAGTTGCATCTGTTTTATTTTCAGCTTACTTCTCTGTGTTTTAGTTCACATAATGCTGTTTTTTTTCAAATTCACTAATATATTCTTAATTTCATTTGCCATAATTTTATTTCATATATATTATTTTTCTTCCTTATAAATTATTCTATTATCTCCCTTATTTTTCTACTGTGTCCATATCCTTTAGCATGGATGATACTTATGTTTTTGCCTCATAATCCTTTTAAACCAATTCTTTATCTGTATAATTTAAACACTCTTTTATGATTTATTTTCTATCTTGATATTTGGATGATTCTTTGTATGCTTGGTAATTTTTGATTAGATATTGGCATGAATGAATTTTGTATTATTTTTGACTTTTTAAAAATTTTATAATCTTATCATCATCATAATTAATTATTTGCAGATCTGGGTGTATAACCGATGGTTTTGCACCTTCTGGGAAAGTGTTGTAAAAGTGTACCATATCCCAAACCCACTTTGTGCATTGCTAAGAGGTCCTTCCTTAGCAGGCAGGGAGATGTTTTAGTGGATAAAATGTTCTTTGTATATATCTGTAAAAAGCCAGGCATAATTGTCCATGTCCAGAAGTCTCCAGAAATGGGGAAATAGGTTCATGGGACTTAATGGCCTAGCTAAATTGGCAAGTCACATGTACGACTGAGAGATTCTGTATCAAAACAAAAGAAAAAAGCAAGCAAGCAAACAAAAACAGTTTGGATAGATTCTGAAGATTGAAACTTGTTGATCGTTTGTCTCAACACACAGGTTACCCCATATATACAAACATTCATATACACACTTTCACACATCACACTGTAGGAGTTATTCCCTTAAAATATTTGAGAGTTTTATCTAAGATCCTATTAAATTACTTTACTCCATTTTATCTTGCTGTTTCACTTCAGCCTTTGTTAGAAATCATCGAACTATCTTTTATTCTGGTACAATTTGCTGAGATTATAGAGGTATTACAGCTGTGAAGCAATATAATTTTATTCCATTATCAATGTGTCAAGAGTCTTTCTACTCCTGTTGGAGAGAATAAAGCCTATTTATGGACCAGTAGAATCTTCCAGGGATGACCTGCCTCTGCTCTTCTAGTGTCCTACTGGTTTCACTCTGGTATAGGCCTGTTCACAATCAAGGAATCAAGGGGATGTTTCTGTCGTTCTCCTGCACTCTTCATTTTTAGAAGCAAAGCTTTGTCTTCTCTGGTACTCTGCTTTCAAAGTTCTAGCTGTCTTGACATCTCTCATGGATCCTCCACTTTAAACTCATCAAATCCTCAGTCTTTGTTGAGTTCTTCTCCCTGTGCTATGACCCAGAAAATGTCTAAGCAGTGAAGATAATGGTTCTGCTGCATCAAAGATTCTGCATCTTTCCCTTGGGCATTATTTTTGTCCAGTGTCTCCTGTGTCCAATTCCTAGTTCATTTCTTCTGGTTTTCAAATGCTTATGGAAGCAGATTTTAAACCTGCTACTTAATCATGGCAGGAGTTTGTATTTTTAAACTAACTTAATAAGGACTATGGTATTTATGGTAGAGATAGCAAAACATATCACAAACTCAAAAACAGGGATACATAACCTGAAGAATAAGAAATTCATGTCATTCAACTACTCAGTAAATACTTTTTTGTTTCCTATCCTTTTGTTTATTTGTCAGTGTTTACAAATGTTTTTTTCTTCTGTGTGTTCAAACTGCACTGTTTAATCACTTGGACAAACTAATTCTTTGTATATTTTTCTTTACAGAAAACTCACTTGCAAGCAGTTAGAGACTATTAAACATTATGAAACAAAGTTTTAACAAAAGTCTTTAACTAATATTTGTATTATAATTTAATCTTGATGAAATCAGATATTCTTATGTAGATAAGAATATTACATTTTGTTTTGGTATTTACCATGGCAATTTAGTTAATGTTAAAATTTTTCCTCATTATTTTATCACTATTGCAGAGTCAGTGGATTACTCACCTTTAAGAACAGTTGATATGGATTTGTAGATCCTATTCATAATGATATCTCTCTTTGTTCTTGAGTGATTACACATAGTTTTGGATCCACACACGTCTACAGATAACTTATATTTCCTGCCACTGCATGTTACTTTATATTCATCGTTACTCAATTTTATGTCTCATTTCACTGCCCAATTATATTGCATAGCATTATCAAGATTTGTCTGGAAGCCATTATTTTTTTTCAGCATTGTCTCTACTGAATTGTTTGGTTCTGTCAATAATTTCCACATGTGAATAGTTAGTTAAACACATAGCATATGAATTGCTCTTTCTGGAAATCATTTCATCATCCAACACCTAGCCCTAACTACTTTAAACCATGAGCTAAACATTATTATCTATCTTTAATGTATTAAGACATAGAAGTTTGCAACTTACATCTTCTTGGGGGGTGTAGTTTAATACAGCAGTAAGACCATTGACACACAGTCTTGGGATTAAGGTAAATGAGAAGTTTTCCAAGAAGCAGTAGCAATTCAACATTAATTGAACAAATATACTAATAAATATTTATTTAAAATTTGTAATAAAGGTTATCATCATTTCTAAAGTGACTATATATTTCTTTGAATTAGGAAGAAATCAATACTTTATAAATATTCTACAGTGAAGTATTAATTTATGTGTACTTACATACTCTGGCTATCTTTGCTAATGTTTCTCCACTGGCAACATAAAACTAGATGCTTTTTATTTTAACAATAATTTGTGAATTCTCTTTAATCCAAGACTGCATTTATTTTAGTCTTATGTGTGCTCTTTTCTAAAAAGTAAAATTCTTCTATAAATCACAATTACATTGAAAAAAATGATTCATCAACATTGAAAGTATAATTTATATTAGGAAAAATGGATAAATTAGATCTTATAAAAGTGCAAAACCTTTGTTATCTCAAGGACTAACTTGAAATAAAAGTGTAAGTTCTCAAGTTGGAGGAAAATATATACAAGCCACATATTTAACAAAGAATTTGCACATAGACCCAGGAAGGATTCTTCAAATCCAACTATAAAAGACAAAATGATCTAATTTAAAATGGTGGAAATTATGAACAATAATCAAAACAACACAAGCAGACGTTTTTCCATACCACAAGTGCATGCACATAAGAAGTTTCTCAGCACCATTAACTGTCAGGGAAGGATAAGCTACAACAGTGATCTTCCATCTATCCCTATCAGACTGTTTAATTGCGGGCTGGACACATGACTTAGCAGCTAAGGGCACTGACTGCTCTTTCAGAAGAGCTTAGTTCAATTTCCAGCATCCACATGGTGACTCACAATCTTCTGTAACTCCAATTCCAGGGCTTTGATGCCGTATTCTAGCTTCTGTAGACTGTTAGCTCTTGTTCCATAGACATACATGCAGGCAAAACATCTGTGCACATAAACTAGAATCTTTTAAAAGTAAAAGCTTAGCTAATCCAAAATTTGCAGTCATACCAAGTCCCGATGATGGAGTGGAAAACTCGCTAACTTGAATATTGCTGATTTCAGTGTAGAATGATAGAGCATTTGTTTCCTGACAAAGCTAAGCATGTGCTTACCACATGACCCAGAAAGTACACTTTTGGCCAATTGCACAGGAAAAGATGTGTTTCCATTTTAAACAGGTTTCTCTTTTTTGCCTTAATTCAGACGAAGACCAAATGTTTCTCAGTGGATAAGTGGGGAAGCAGGCAGTAGCTTTCAGGGTGCTTGTGCTGAGTAAACATGTCCCCTCACAAGGCTCTATCACATGATCGTCTACACAACAGCCTTGAAGGGATGCGAAGGTAGCAATGAAGGGAAGACTCGAATTTTGAAGGGATCCAGTGGAGGAGCTGGAGGCATTGTTGCTGTTGCTCTGTCAAGCAGCCCTGGAGTCCTTCTCTTGTACCTGTTTCCTACCGTTCCATTTGAGACGGTCACGTAACTGTACACGAGGACTAAAGTTACACGGAATTATATACATATCCAAACATAACTGAATAAATGTAAAACTAGTAGAATAAGAACAAGATCTGTGGATTGTATCAGTGTCATCTTCCTAGTGGTAATAATGTATTAAGTTCAATGTTGATTGTACAATATATTTATGTAAGATATCATCATTGAAGATGTATGGGATGCCTCATTGTGGCTGCTGGTGGTTACATTAAAACTATCATTTTCTCAAAATAGTGGCAAATTTTCGAAGTAATTCCTTACTGCAGTAATGAATTGTCTGCTAGAGTCTGTATTCACCACTTCTGTGAACACTCACACAAGATTTGTATCAGGTTGATTGCCTCAAATAGGAAAGAGATGGAGACTCTACTGGAAGGAGTAATTTATCCTGAATCCTGAAGAGAAGGCAAAGAATAGGGTCGTAGAGTCCTGCTTACCTGGAGGGCATGGTTAAGTGGGAGCTTTCCTGTCATGGTCCAGGTGTGTGGAAACCACTGAGAGATTTGTGGGTAAGCTAAATTTCTGGAAGCAAACCCAGAGATGGAATTTAGGGGGTTTTCTGGAGCATAGCCTTTATGAAAAGAGATGAGTTCCTGAACAGAATGGAACTTTGAGAGTTTACTCCTTCTCAGTGTTTCCAGTGCTGTCCTCAGTGGCCTTCCTCATGGCTTCCCATAGCCGAGGTAGGTCCTTGAAACACTCACCACTGATGACTGTCTGCTGGCTTCATGACTCACACCAGCTGGGCAGCAGGTCCTGCCTGGAAGGTGGTTAGAGAACATGCATTTCTGTGCTGGCAAATGTGGGTCCAGATCAGACGGGGTTAATATTGGACCCAAGCAAATAATAAGAAAATGGAATTTGGAGGAAGGCTGACATCGAATATGCAGGTCTCCTTAACAAAAACAATCCCAGAAATACCTTTGTTTAAGAATAGAAGGGCCGCTAGTAGGCACTGGCTATGAATTACATACAGGTCAATGAAGACAAGCAATTAGTCTTGCATGCACTGTGAGCTTTTCAGGTCTCACCCTCACTTTCTTAGTAACTCATTCTAGATCGTCGTATCAGGATCACAATATTCCAGTGTATGAATTACTAAGCAATATCAGTTAAACTGATGAGATGCAAAGGCTCATATTATAAGGAGCATCTTGGCCTTGCTGCGAACAGTCTCGATCTATTTGCTCTCTGCTCCACAGGGCAGCCTGCTACTTGCTTGTCAGTTGTGAAAATGTTGACAAAGTCTCACTTACTGAACTGATTTCACCCTCCATTTGAGTAATGTGATATTTTGCAGATATGGGAAGCTGTTTATCCTCCACTTCGGCTCACCCAGTGCATTCATAAGGAGATGGTTAGAATTGGCACGCAACACAGTAAAGCTCTTCAAAGCAGCGTGTTAACACTTCCTTATTCCTGCTGAGTGGAACCTGAAAAAGCTATTGTTACATTTCTTACGGAGTTCCCCCATGCCTCTTATAAATAAGCCATATTTAGTTTTAAACAAATTTCCTGAAGTAAACAGTATATATGCCTGATTTTCATCTCTTTTGGTGAGCTTCCAAAAAACTTGGAAGTGAATTAGTGTGCAATTTGCATCCAAATCTTAGCCAAGGGGATGTGGTTTATTATAATACATGGTCCTCCTAATTATTGAACCGCCCAAGAAAATTCGGCCCAGTGTGCATCTGTTCTTGCTTGACCACATTGCCAAACATAATTTGGCAAGCACAGAAGTGTACATTGAACAGACCTACAGTCTAATTTGCATTAGAGTTTGTGGTAATTATATGAAAGCTCTAACTGAACTAGCTTGTCCTCTTTTTAGATCAGTTCATTTCCAAAAAATAAACAAGCTGCAAGCCCCCAAAGAATTCCCCTTTTTATGTGTCTTTGAGGTTTCTCAATATGATTTAATCATTGCCCAAGTGTTAGTTCTGCTTTCATGTGAAGGAAAACCTCTTTCCCATATCTCATGTGAACTTTATTATCCTTGGTATCTGTACATTGAAGTTGCATGCTTCAGTATGTAGCTGATGTCATTGTTCAAAAGAGAGACCTGGACTGCTCACCAGACAGCACTCTTAGAGAGCATGTATTCAGCAGTCAATAAATAGATTTCTTCTCTATATTTTTGAGGGATAATAAGGTGTCACACTGAGAGCTCCAAGCCAGAAATCACAAAAAAATCCACTGAACTTATATCTTCATAGGACAAGCTTGAATAATTCACTAAGTTTTTGTTGAGTTTTAGGTTCTCTATCTATAAATTGTAGTAAATGTTGTCTTTCGACATTCTACCTTAAATACTTTTTATGGGTACTAATTGGAAAAAGAAACAATGAAGGTTTGCAAGTCTTAAGATAGAAAATGTAAAAATGGCAAATTGTTTAAATTGATCTTATGAGATACACATAAATAAATGTAAAGAGCCTCTAGCAAATAATTTTGTGGGCATCTGATGAGATTAGAGTTCTGGGAGCTAGTTAAAAGAGATGCTGGTTGAAGGTCTGTGGAGTTGCCCTGATTTCCACCAGTAGTTAATTTGTAATTCACCCCAAAGTAGCTATGCTCCATGTATAAAATACAGAAAAGATTCCATGCTACCATAAAATAAGGCATCACAATATTTATCTGCTAATCGTTTCAGCATACGGATTAAAAAACAAGGTGCTACAAAATGCTTTGTCTATTATCTTTTTACTTTTAATGTGGCCACTAGATATCATGCGTGTCATTTACATTTATCAGATACTACTAAAGTATGGAACTAGAGTATTAATTATATCAGTGCTGAAGCCAGAGTTTAAGAACAAACAGAGCCGTCCATTGGAACACAACACAGGCACAAAGCAACAGAACAGTGATTGGGGACACCAAGACAGAGCTAACGGATTTGGAAGGATAGCTGGGAAATGAAGCTTTGAGATATTTTCTGGAATGTGGTGTTAGAATTGCAGTTACAGAAAGCCCTTGGCTTTGTTTGTGGGTGGAGAGGGAGCTGTTAAGGGCATGAACCAGTTCATATGTGCCAGTATTGTTCTTCAAAAACAATTATATTTAATAAACTTACAATAGTCCAGAGCCTTGAGGGAGTGTATAACTTTTTGTGTTTGAGTTTACTGGTTATTTTGTTGTTTATTTCTTAAATATCAAAACTAAAACAGTATTTGAAGTATTTCATGTATAAACATTTCTTAAAATAAATTAGAAAAAGTTGCTTTTTTATTCAGGACACAGTCAACATATTTTGAGACATTGTATTTAAGCAATCTAGCCATCATAGGTGTGAATCATAGTTTGTCTGTGATAACTGCCCAATCCGTGCACCCTTATGGATTTTGACTCATGAGTGGCTTGTTTGCTCCAACGCCAAAGAGTCCCACGTGAGGCTGGCTCAGGCTATGTGTGTTTCCCTATTTCTTCACTTTTTTTGTACTCTCAATGTTCTTTTTAATACCAGTCTTCAGTTCTCACTTTGTGGAATATAATCTGCTGTAAAATTAGAAGTTAGACCAAAGAAAGATACCAAGATCTTTAGAGAAAAGGCAAGTATAAATATTTTCTGACTTCCTCCCAATGTGTAAGTTACAGTGACAGATTTGTTTCTCAATGCAGGGGATGGCTAAGCTTTGTACCTGAGCTAAGTCACCAGCCTATAGCTTTTGTTTTGAGATAGAATGTTACTATATAGCAGCTGACTTGAAACTTAAAACCTTCCTACCCTCACCTCTCAGTTGCTCAGATTACCCTGTCGAGCTTGCACACATACATTGTTTTTTGGTCTTGTGTTGTAAAATGTGTGATCTAAAATTGTTTATCAGAGAACTAAAATTTCAAATAGTTAAAATGTATCCTATTTCAATTCCTTTTCACTTACTCAGGAGTGATGGTTCTGTTTCGTCTTGCTGGACAGGAATGATGCAGCTAGGAGGGTCATAAGCCTCTCAGCTAACTCAAGTTCTCTTCTAGAGCACCAAGCTCATGCATGAATTAAAAACTCTGCCTCTTTCTGTATTATGCTCCATGGCATTTTACGAACAGTAATAAGGATAAAGATAACGGTATAAATGATGACCAAAGAATGTTTACAAATGCTCAGCTCTGTTAGTTTATCATCTTGTTCAGAAAGTTTGGGGATGTAGCTCAGTTGTAGAGCTTTGTATTCAATTTGTAGTTCTGCAAACAAACAAAACAAAGCAAAACATAAAAACAAAAGCAATTACAACACAAAACAGTACAACTCATTTGAAATAGATGTATATATTTAATTACATAAATATCCATTTAAAAGCATACTAATAAAATATTATAAATTTCTTATTTCTGGTAAGGTTAATGAGCTTTGATCGATATCTGTATAATTTTCATCATATTTTTGCCAGACTACCTGCATGGACAAGAATTTACTTGATGTCTAATTTGTTATTGCTCTTAACAGAAAATATGTTCTCAAAAAAGTGACACAAATCTCACCTATAGAGTTCTAGGGAACTTTCTGCACAATCTTCAGCGTTTGGATGAGCTCTTTATAAGGGTTGGTTAAAATCATGACCAATTTTTCTCTTAGGTTTCTTGTAATGATAATTCATCTTTCTGATCCTTATTCTAGCTGTCCCAACAAATGACCAAATTCATAGACATTGCCAAAGAATGTCACATATGTGAAAGTATTTTAAAAGCAAACACTGTTTTCAAAATTAGATTCCTTGAATCTTCAGTTCTATCAGAAAAACCTACTAAGCATATTCTGATCATAGGCATGGAGTGATCCCACCACATAATACTAGGGCAGTTAGCAGTGTGGGGCATCACACCCCCAACGATTGCTTGAGGTGCTGCCACTAAATGTCTTCAGCATAAACACTAGCCTTGTTTACATAGGTGACGCCTTTGTTAGTGCAATGAATGTTTTCAGAATTGGTTATTGATGATGACTTCGTCATGGTGGAAAAATGGAAAGGGATAAATTATGCATCAAACAGTATGTCCCATTCAGACTGACATTGGATTCTTGTATCCTTCACAGGGTATGGAGGCAAAATATTCTCTTTGGGTTCAGAGCAATTGTCTATGGTCCATTCAAGGTATTGTAGAGGGTATATAAGCTACTGTCTAAATACAGGTAACTGGTCTTCCTCAACCTTTACCCTTTGCACCATGTGGGATAAAAGCTTTAAAATATATTGAAAAGGCCCAGGTATTATTCAGTTATGATTTTATTTTATATGAGATAAATGTGAATAAAAATTTCAATTTGTGCAATTATTATCACTACACAAACTATTTTGCATTTATCTTTATGAATTTTGTTAAAGGTGCATGTCTTTAAATCCAAAGATATCTATCATTCCTCATACATTGCTATGTTGAATGCTGGTATTTAATCTGACTTTATTTGTTCCTGTAAAATCTGCAGTGGGGAGAGAGAGAGAGAGAGAGAGAGAGAGAGAGATCTACATTACTTAAACTTACATTCTGTCATTTACCCTGTGCATTTTTAGAAAATTGAAATGAAATTTTGGACAAATCGTGCAGTAGCCTCCCATGAAATCGACTTTTCCTTTATAAAATCCAAAGAAAACACTGAATTTTATGCAGACTCTAAAATCAAAAGAATATTTGGACTGGGCTTGAAGCTAGAGAATGAGGAGGGATAGAAATCGCTCCTGCCTAGCTTGCAACACTCTAGAGTTTTACATATTTCTAGGAAGACTTATTTAATTCATCTTGTCATGTGCTGACATTTAATAAACACCTCATTTCTTTCCAGGTATTTTAAACAGTGAGCTGCAGAAATAGTAAATCCCTGGCTAGTTAATGTTATTGAAATGACTAAACATTTATACAGCTCTTCTTGAAAAATAAGTTTAATGGAAAAATTTTCTATTTTAATATGACTTTCTTCATTCTCTGCACTGTGTACATGCACACACCTGCAATGTGTGCTACTCTGTGGGAGAAACATCCTTTATTCATGATGGTAATGATGCCTTCATAACATCATGCACACGGTTCCATTCGAATGACATATAATTTATTATACTCTTTTATGGGCTAATATTTTTATGAAGATTATTCTCCCAGACCAACACAAAATATGTCTTCCTATGCACAGCACACATTCTCAAAGAATGCGAACACTTTGCAAATTTGCTGGCTAATGTGTAATCTGCAGGGAGTATTTGACTTCTGACAGATACCTCAGCTCAGGGGGCTGTGTACAACCCGTCTATCGGATTTGACATTAGTGGTATCTACACAGCCCTACCCAGCACACACCCTGCCTTTAAAGGTCTTCCTATCCCTGTTATTGGTCTCACAGATGATAGAGTATGACACTCCATAAACAATGAGCTAGGTCTTTTGTAGGCTGCTTTGCTTTTCTTGGCTTCAAACTGCCACTGAATGTCAAATCAATTTGGCTCTCATTAGAACAGCTTTATATGTGCAAATGTATTTGGGTCTGGTTGCCACTTTCCCCCTATTTTTTCCCTCCTTTCCATTCTTCCTCTTCTCTTTGAGATGATGTAATTCTTCTCTAATCCATGCCAACACCTGTTTCTTTAAAAGAGGGAGAGAGGAGAGAAAAACGAGAGACTAGGAAAAGGAGAGAAAATGCTCGGCTCTGCTGCTCTCTATCCCAATCAGCATGAACACCAGTCTGGCACATTGTGGCTCAAGCTTCCTCAGAACAAAGAGAAAATGCTTCATTGCTGTGATACTGTACATCACAGTGCACAGATAAAGTCAGCAGTCTATGTAAACCTTGATCGCTGACGTCTGGAGAGACGATTATCGAGATAGAGCAAGGTGTGTAAGCCTATTTTATTGATAAGTGATGTAGCCAGCAGTAAATCTGATGCAGTGCTTTAGGGAGTCTGAGCTAGAGTACCATGTTTGATGGAAGACTGTTTTCCTCGTGAGCTAGGAGAGAGAGAACACCGCATCTTAAAGAAAGCCATTGACTTAAAGAGGCAGGAATCTTAGCTGTGACTGGAGACAGACAGAGAAAAGAAAAAGTATGGCTTGGCTGGTGGTTTTGTGTTGTTGACCTATTTACATTTACATTCCTGAGAAGTTTAACTGAAAATATTTTCCCATGATGTGTCATTTTCCTACTAAAACAGGAGTGTATATGATGATCAAATGCATATTGAAAGAAAGTATAAGATGTGTGTGGCTCAATCTTTGACTGAATTGACAGGTATTCTCCCTGAGGTATTGTCTCAAAAGAAATTTAGGGTAGAGTGTGTTGAACACAGACTCATAACTCATATAATTACCACAAGTTTTAATACTGTTTTATGCCTATGTAGAATTCGAGAGATTACGAGTACTCATGTATGACATGGACATTGACTCACAAAATAAAGCTATTTAGCAACACCTTTCTAAGTCCTAGCCATGTGAAAACCTCAAAACAATCTGTTTCCCTGAGAAGTTTACATTCTAGTAGGGCATGCAGACAGTAAAAAGCAAACCTAAAAGAATCTCTAGTATAATATCTACAATAAAATAATGCTGTATATGAAAATAGATCTTACAGAAGACAACTCAGTGCTCACAGTCACCTGTAACTCTAGTTTCAGGGATCCCAAAAACTGTTCTTCTTTTGGTGAATACTTGCATGTACATGCATATACCCACACGCAAACACACACATACAGCTAATTAAAAATAAATATAAAGGGTCTGGAGATATGCTCATTGGCAGGCTGTTCGCCTAACATGCGTAACACACTAGGTTTCATCTTTAGCCCTCAAAAAAAAGAGTGTGGAGAGATAGATAAATAAATAGGTAGGTAGATAGATAGATAGATAGATAGATAGATAGATAGATAGATAGGGTGAGAGCATGGAGACTACAAAAGAAAAAGTCTATAAAATAAGGAACTTCATGGGGCCAGTAGTGTTTGGTTACTATGTTAGATATAGGGAGAAAAACAAGTGGCCACAATGGATGAGGAAGTTATTATACATCTGGCAGGAGGACAGCAGTACAAAGTCATTATGTGAGAAGACACTTGGAATCAGCGTGGAAAGAGAAGAATAGTTTAAGGAGAAAATTGTTGAAAGAGTGTCAGAGAGGTACGAGGGGAGAGCCACAAAAACGCAGCACCTAAAGGACCTCTGGCAGGTGAGAGAATGTGTCCTCTGAGCCAAAGGGGATTCCAGAGGGTTTTGAATAGAGGAAGAGCATGAGGCTCACAGAATGCATCTGTTTCTGCGAAAGTTTGTAGACAATTTGAGACTGATAACATTTCCCACGAAGTCTGATGTATGAAGAGTTAGATCAGTATACTGTAGACCCTTTGTGAACTTCTATAATAGACTGCTATTTGTTTTGTTTTTAATACCTGCATAAAAAGAGTTGTCTTAGGATGTCAGAGGCAAAAACTTTGTTGAGAAACTTGCTTGAGAAGTGACAGAATTTTGCAGAAATAATTTACTTATGATCATAGAAAAAAGAACACAAGTTTGTTATAAATTCAAGGAAGTTAGAGTAAAAAAAATCACTATTCCTATACAAGCTGCATTGCATCTCACCAGATCTAGTATTATACACCCCAGCTATACTAATCTGCATGGGTTTAGGCAGCTAACACATCTGATTCTTGGTTCCCCTTTGTGAAATGGGATTAATAGTAATATCTCCCAGGCACAAGAACTTCAAGGGTTTTATTATATACCTTATCTCTTCTTGGCATATAGTATACATTATATTTTTTGCCATCTGTATTGCCCTTTGAGTTCATACTCAGCTATGAATTTTGAGTTATTTGAGAAAGAGCCAAGGGAGATTTTGACATGAGGAGAAAAGTACAATGAAAGAAAAGGTATCTCATGAAATAGGCTCTTCTAGCTGGCAAAGAGAGATGGGATGAGATGGTTCACTCACCCATTTTAGGCCATGCAAACTATAAAAGGAAAAAAAATCAGGCCAAACACATTCAGGCCACAGAAATATGAAGGTAGTTTTTACATGTAGACCAATCTGTTCTATTCGAAGATACTTAGTTCTGTCAGTATTTGTAGACAGGCAGTATGAACACTGAAGCACACTGAAGGACTGCTCTCTGAGTCTCGGAAACTTCTTGTCTGGTGGAGGTGTTCTCAGTCAGATGCGACTGATTTTCTGATTCTTTCCCTATGCAAACTTTGAACCCATCCTTTTTTGGTTCCCTGTATAATAATCCCACCATCTATCCTTCCTAAAACACATTTCTTTGTTTGCTTAGTTGATGGTACTGTTAGGTAAATAATAAGGTTTGAAGGGACAGAGAAAATGTTTCCTGCCCCTGCTTGCAAGTCTCCTCATCCTTCTTGTTACTTTCCAAGGTCAGAGTAGTCATACTCAATAATGGAGTTTGTATGCTGAGGAGTGAGGGTGGAAAAAACATATATTGTCGGCAAAGAGCAAAATACTTTAATTCACTATTTTTTTTCTGACAGATAGAAGCCAAAACCTTCATAAGATTGCATTGATAGAAATGAAAAATGAAGTAAAACTTTCAAGCTTTGAAGATTCTTAAAAATAGTCTGTAAAGGATAGGGGGGAAAAAGAACAGAAAAATTCCTTTAAATTCCTGGGTCCCACAAATGAGATTTTTAGTAGTGGCAAGTAAAACATATTGATTGGCACCAAAGTATAAGATCTTTGTCACCATCTGTTTCCTGATTGTGTCAGCAAGTATTTTTTCCCTATGAGAGTGTGAGAATACACCATAGCCTAAAAGTATCAAAGTGTCAATTATGCACCACATTTAAAAGTTGGAAGCCCAGTTCATGGAAGTCAGCGACAAAAGTCCTCATTTCTGTTTCTTCTTGAAGTGAAATCCTCGCACTTCATTTATTTTGCTACCTATGAAAAGACCGATGGCGCCGTGGCTCAGTGGGGTGAAGAGCTGGGAGCAAGAGGAGACAGGGAAAAGTCAACTCTGATGAATATTTATCAAAAGCCTCCCCAGGCAAGTCACTTTGCTAGAATATGAAGTTATTATGAATGCTATATGCAAATGACAATTTTAACAAGTGTGGTGTGACAGGGAGAAAAAAAAGAAGTGAAGGGAAAGAGGATACAGGCTACAGGAGGGAGGAGAGAAAGATACTAGATAAATAGGGAAGCACTTGGGACCCTGAGATAGTGAAGATCAGAAACACTGTCGGAACCAGTAGAAAATTGAGCCAGAACAATTGGAAACTGACAAGGATGGAATGCTTCAGAGAGACTCAAAGTTGGACATTTTCAGAATGAAGTTGAGATTTTGCATCGTTCTTCCCCACTCTCCAGTCCTTTTCCTGTTATTTAAGCATGTCTTGGAAGCTTTTTCTTCATCTTTTCTTTTCTCTTTCATGGTCATTGCTAAACGCTGTTGATATTTGTCCTAGCTGTCTTCTGAGTTACTATTCATGTCACCGAGGGTCTGAGTAGAGATGAACATCATCTTCCAAATGTCACATTTCTAGGTAACGGTCATTGGGGCTGGCACTTTTGACGTGTTCTGGTGAGCATGTTCTAATAATCTGTCATAGGCAGTCCAGCATGTTGGGGGAATGACCTGTTCTCAGCTAAGGTGTCATAAATGCCATTTGTAGTCTCAATAGTTTCTTCCTTTTGTGAAGAAGCTTGGGGTACTATTATCTGTGTTGACTCAGGTCCTTTATTTCAGAGATGGGATACGCAATCCATCATGCACATTCAATCTCTAACATTAAAAATTAGTATGACAGCCACAAGCACTTGTATTTTATCCAAAAAGTGTCCGGACTTAAGAGGCACAAAGGCTTGGTTACAGCAGGCAAGAGTATGTGCGCGTTAGAAGAATTCTGCCCTGCTTCCTCCCTCATCAGAGTTTCCCTGTGAGATAAAAGGCAACCATTACCAGATAGATGGGTCAACTCCACATGTTCAACAACCATGGGTTAAACTAAAGCTTTCAGGTCTGGGGCTTTAGATAAGCAGAGAAAGTCAATAGCAAAGACCTTGTCTGACTTGATTAGAGAGTTTGAGCCAACTAATCATATCTCCTGAACACCCTTAAGTCATATATAATCACAATCACAGTCATACCTTTTTGGGTGGCTCTGGAAACTGTGCAACATCATAGCTCTTGTGGGTTTTTATTTGCACTTGAACACATTGTATGAAAAAAGGAGAAAATTGAATGTGCTTCATTATGTCAGAGAAATACCAGATAAAGAATCTGTGCCATAAGAAAACAGGATCATGCCTGCATTTATTCAAAAGACCTAAATTGAGCACATACTCTTTGGAGAACAGTATTTACAGAGTTCTACTCAATATAATATTGAGCAGATTGCCTGGAAGTTCACTGAAGGAGAGAAAAAATAACTAAGTACAGAAATTAATAAAAACATTATTTCAAAATGTCTTAGGGTCTCTATGGCTTTAATGAAACACCATCATAACAAAACAGGTTGGAGAGGAAAGAGTTTCTTTGGCTCACACTTGCACATTGTAGTCCAACACTGAAGAAAGCCAAGACAGGAACTCAAACAGGGCAGGAACCTGGAGGCAGGAACTGATAGAGAAACCAAGTAGGGGTTTCCTGGCTTTCTCATCTAGGCCTTTTCATCTTGTTTCTTTATAGAACCTAGGACAATCAACCCAGGGATATCATCACCAACATGGGCTGGCCCTCCTCCATCAATCATTAATTAAGAAAATGTGCTATAGCTGTATCTCATGGTGACTTTTTTTTATTTTTTCCATTCAAAAATTTACACTTCAAAAAAATAAAAATAAAAAAGGAAAAAAAATACACTCCCTGCCCTCCTCCCATTTCCTTCCCGCTCCCACACTCCCCCTCCTCCCTCCTCCTCCTTCCATAGGGGAGGGCAGGGAATCCTGCCCTCTGGGAAGTCCAAGGCCTTCCCTCCTCCATCCAGGCCTAGGAAGCTGTGCATCCAAATAGACTAGGGTCCCAAAAAGCCAGTACATGCAGTAGAGACAAGTCCCAGTGCCTTTATCAATGGCTTCTTAAGCAGCCCCTGTTGTCAGCCACATTCAGAGTCTGGTTTGATCACACGCTCATTCAGACCCAGTCCAGCTGGATTTGGTGAGCTCCCATTAGAACAGGCAC